>JAPDSC010054030.1:5542-30236 GCA_026290005.1 Latrodectus geometricus | reverse complement strand
TTGCTGACTCGGCGCTAACACTCCGAAATCGTAGAGTTATTCTAGGGATCCATATAGGCGAGTTAATAGCTGTTTTTGTCGTGGTGAATAACGTTTCTTGATTTAACTCGTCCTTGACCCTGAAACCTCGTTTAACTCTTGTTAGTGAATACGGCCGAAGAGAGATTAATTTATATTCCTCTGCGTTCTAAAATTCAAAGTATATTTCTGCTTTTATTAATGATTTCAAAGTGAAACTATTAATTCTCTTAATACTTACATATTTGACCTAAAATTAATAAAATAACGAGAATAAAATAAATAATTAAGATTTATAAAATGCTTTCAAATTCATTAAAAATTACTGACCATTTTTATTTATTAGTAAACACAAATTGAATTAAACTTTGCAATTTTGATTACTATTATAAAAACATGCGAAAAAATGTTTACAGATTAAAATAATTTTTATTAAATAAATTATTTATATTACTTCACGTAAAGATTTAACTCAATTTATCTTTCTAATTAAATATGCAAAACAAGATTTTAAAACTAGCAAAAATTAACTTCACATTAAATCTATAATTTTCCATTTTCTCAAAAAAACCCATCAAATAAGAAAAACTTTATCTTGATTTACAATGACTATCATCAATGTTCATATAATGGTACATATTAGCTAATGTTTCTGAAAAGCTTTCCTTTTCGTGGAAGAATTTTATTGAATCATTACCCTTAGTTATTTATACCTGTTCCAATGGCATTAAATGGGATACGTGAATTTCTCTTGAACATCAGATTTATAGAGGCTACATATAAGAAACGTACAACATCTTTTCTACTTTAAAAGCCTTATGACACTAAAATCGCAATATTTGTTATTACTATCAAGAAATGTAGTATGTAATGTCGTTTTTTTAATTTTTCTCTATGTTGTTTCCCTCTCCAATTTTTTTTATTTATTTATTTATTTATTTTTTTTTTTTTCCTTTACAGTAGATTGAAAAAATTAAATTACGCTGCTATCGAAGTTAAGATTTTCTAACCTTTAATTTTAGAAAGAAGGTGGACATTTAATCATTATTCGCTCCGTTAATTCCATTTCATGATCCTGCAATTTTTTTTTTTTTTTTTAACCACTTAAGATAAGAATTTCTTAGCTTTGTAAAATTTAACTCCATAAAACAACGGTAAAACATTTGAAAGTTAAATATATTCAATAAATAATGTATACAAGATATTTATTTTAGTAACATCTACTCCTTGCTAAAAATGTGTGTTTAAAAAAATCCTATTTTAATTTTTACTGGTATTTACGTGTTGTGCATTTCAGAGATATTAAAATAGGAAAATTGAAACTATAATTTTTATTTATTATTAAATTGTCAAGAATATTGTTTAATGTCCGAAAATTCACTTGATTTATAATCTAATAATTTTAAGCGTTTGAAAATCTTTTTGATTTATATTAATTCCTTCACATGTTTAAATACGAAATATCAATTCAAACTTTATTGAATTAAAATATTAACACAATAGGTAAAAATTAGATATTTTGAAAAATATTTATAATATATAAATGATATTTTTCTTAAAAAAATCAGCATATATCTCTTAATAGTAGGTATTTAACCCAAAATAATAGTTCACTAAAATTATCAATTCTTAAATAATTCATTTCAAAAATTATTTCAATAATAATATATTGATGAAACAGTGTGGAACATTCTTCAAATAAATACTTCGAATGAATGGATTGAATGAAAATACTTATAAAGCACTCATTAGAAAAAGTTATTTGAAATATGTTTTATATTATGAAGAGTCCATTTAATTCTCATTGTAAAGTTTAACGCGTTTATGAATTTTTAATTAGGGATACAATGAAAAATAAGCTGAATTTCTTATTGACATATTACTAAATACTTATTCTTATTAAAATTATTGTTTTAAAAGGAAACATTTAAAAATAATTTATATGTATGACACACAACTTGAAATATTGCTTTAATATTTCCTTGCAGGCAAAATAATAAAAAAAGTAACATCCTTGAATTTTTATATTATTAATACTAATCGCTGTGATCTAGTTGGTTAGGGTGTTCCGCTAATGATTTTGCTTAATAATTGAAGATAGCCAATCGAAAATACGTCTTTTTCACTAAAAGAGTCTGGGGAACCTGAAATATATTGTGGTCGCAACACGTTTGGGGGTGTCAGACCAAGTCTAGGGGACTTTTGTTTGGTTCTTGCTTCCAAATTACGAAGACCCGCCCACTTTGAGGGCAAATTGGCACACCCTCTGAGTACCCTGCAATAAAGACTGCCTTCACTTCCGCCCCTTGTGATGATGGTGGGGTATCCTAATAGCAGCTGGGTATTAAAAATTTTAAAAAAATATTCTTACAACAATAAAAAAGTTTAAAAGTAAACATGAAGAATATTTTAATATATTAAGAAAAGTAATTTTCAAACTTATATTTAATCGAGTCGTAAAATATTTCACGTATTTCATTTTTCACAGCATCTAGAATTGCCCACAAAATTTCTAGAACTACATTTTTTGTCAGGTTTATTAATTTTTATTTTTTCTTTCTTAGAATTATCTTCTTCCCCTAAAATTCAAAAACTGGAAAAAATGTAATTGTATTATGTGTAAATTTAGTCTCCAAGTGAAAAAAAAAAAAAAAAAAAAAAAAAAAAAAAAAAAAAAAAAACCTGAGTAAGTATACAGAGGTTAAAAGAATAAATTAGTTTTTCATTTTGTGTTTTAAAGATTGTCAAAATATTAGTTTGCATAAATTGAACAACTATCTCAATGGCAAATTTATTTCTCCGGACATTTATTTACTTGTAACCACACCATTTAATTCCATCTCACGAAAAAAATTTTCCGTCATGTAATTTGAATCGTTTATTAAATAATTTAGGTCATTTTTATAATTTTTTTTAATCCTCAGAGTTTTCGGATATATTCTAACGATTTTAAATAAAAATAAATAGTTTATAGCAACATTTTTTAGTCCATCAATCGATTTATTCAATAAATGTTCAATAAATATTAATGATGAGTTTTAATTTTAACATGGAAAGGAGTTATTTTGCGGATGAAATTAACGATAAAATATCATTGAGAGGGTATTATATTTCACTAAATTACACATTAAAACTTCCAAAGGGATTAGTGTTGATTTTAGTATGTGACATTTTTTCTTGTTTTAAATTCCACAGAAAATCACTTAATTGCTTAAAACTTTAGCTTAAAAGCACATCGTATATTTGTCAAATAAACACATTTTTATTTGAAAATGTTGCATAAAAGTTTGAGCACATGAAAAACACTTTATGAGTTAGGATTTTTACTTTTCACAGAGTATTTAATAAATTAATACTCTTTAGCAGAAAATGAGAAATATTTTACTTTTTAATGATACAATCTTTTTAACTTAAAATGCTGATGTTTTTGCATTACTAAATGTAGTAAATGAATGTTGATAAGTAATAGAATTAACTATTCATAATCATTTTTCTGTTCTTAACATTTAGAAAAGAAATTGCATGAAAGTTCAGATTATTTAAAATAAATTGTCCCAACAAATCTAATTAATTATTATTCAAAATTTATTAAAGAATAATAATTCTGTAGAATAGCACTAAATGGTTAAGAAATAATACTTTATAAAGGTAGTTCATAACAAAATATTAAATAAGCACATTTTATTAAACGTAAGAAAAGATTTATTTTATTTTCAAAGTTTTAAAAGGGAAAAATTATTTCTTTTATTAAAGTAAAGAATACATATTCTAATGTGGTCTGCAAAATGGAAGCATGTATAGGTATACATCGTAAAGAAATGTAAGTTGTTTTTAAGTAAGTATATGTAATAAAACTATATATTTATGTTTGAAATAAAAGTCTTAACTTTTGTTAATTGGTTCACATTTTGGATTTTTTAACTCTGTTTGTTGTTATTAAAAAGGTATTTAAAATTAAATGAATTGGTAACTCAGAAGATATGTTTGTATACATAAATTAAATATTAACAAGATAAATATATATATTTTTTTAAAAATAAACATTTAATGTTGCTTTAATTATTAATAATTTACATTAGTTGTGAGTCATGCAAAATATCTTAGATACTATAATACTTTATAAGTATTATTTAACTCATTTTTTATTTTGCTTATATCATTTTTTAGTAATTATTAGTATTAATACGATTCCATATGCTAATGAAAAGACTTTTTTTCTGAAAAAAACTTCTTTCATATTACAGTTTTTCCTAATTTGCAGCTTTTAGTTATTTGTTCTTATACTGTAATAGATAACAAAAAATAATCCTTAAATCTCGTTTGTATACTAAAATATATCACTGAATGTTAAATTATTCGTAAATTTATTTTAGGCATTTAATTGTTATAAATATATGCTTACCTTTCTGTAGTACTAGTAATATTAAAATCATATGAAACTTCAGATCATTAAATTTGGCAAATTATTGGAGTATTATGTTTAGTATGATTTCGGAAAATAAATAAACTTTCGTTTACGTTGCCACAAAAGGAAACCTGACACAAATACTTTTCTTATTTAGGAGAAAAATCGTTTCCTTTTATAGTTGATATCAGACTATACAAGGTGCTTTTAAACTCAATCCTCAATAAGGAGTACGAAACAAAATCACTCTATTTTATCATTCTAAGGCGGAATAGAGGAGGAAGAGGGCCTTTTTTCTTCTTCCTACAGGTAGAATTGATATGAAAGCAATAGACAGACGGTTCCCACAGATTTTGAATACGCTCCCAGAAGCGATGCGATTTGATGGATGCGGTCTTTTGCTATGATAGATGATTTCGCAGCCCCGAGGAGGAATAAAAGAAGTAAAAAAACGTTTTATCCCAACCGTTTTCATCCTAAACTGCATTTGGGAGTCACGGTGACAGTGAATCAAGTCAGAAAATTGAATTCCGAAAGCTATACTCACTAGTTCTTCGAACATTTTTTTTAGCCTTTTTGAAAGATGTGTAATGAGTTAAGGAGAATATAGAATTATCATTATTTTTTTAAAACAATTCAAGTAGTTTCAAATTGAATTCAATACTATAAAGATATATTATACTGCATTTTAGATTAAGTTAATAAAAAGGATCCATATATACAGTAAATTATTGGTCAAAAACATAATGAGATGCGATCTTTTGTATTCTAACTGTTCTTTCTATTACCTTATCTCAGCAGATTTATTTAAAATAATTTCGGAAATCATAATATTATTATCCATTTTTTTTACTTTTTAATTTAAATAAAATTTTGTGACTAGATCTTACGTTATCAAATAGTAAGGATTGACAAGTTGAATTTTTTCATAAAAGTATTAAAAACAGACAAATACAAAAAATTCACATTTGTCTGAAAAAAAAAAAAAAAAAAAAAAAAAAAAAGAAGAAGAAGAAAAAAAAAAAGTTTTTGCATTTTCATAAATTTTGAATAATGTCAGAAAAGTTATGTATTTAACCAGAAAAAAACCCTGAATAAAATAACATAAATGTATTTTTAATTATTTTAAATTACTTTTTTTTAATTCTCAATATTGCACAAGCATGTATTTACAAAATGTTCATAAAAATTTTACACTATTTCTCAGAAGCATTTATTAAATATCAAGAAACATAATTTAGATTATTAAGTATAAAAATACTGTCTAAATTACACATTTTATGTTTTTCATTAAATATTTTATTTCATTAAGCTATTATTATTATATATATTCAAATTATTATACATAATATTGGGGAGGTTATATAAATTTTATTAATTTATTTACACTAAATAGCTTGACAATAAATTTTTATAACATTTCATTAATCGTAAATGTATGTGATGTGAAAATCATTCATATATTTTTATTTAATTTATTTAATAAATTATATAACCTTTTAGTATCAAATTATATCACAAATATATTGCACAAATTGAAGTACATAGTCTGATAATATAAGGATGCAATATATTTTTTAATGTCGTAAATGTTTTAATATACTTGGAAATTTTTAAATGGTTATTTTTCAAATATTATACAAATAATAAATTTGAAAAATTATCCTGATTAAACATTATTTTTTCTATTAAAAATAACAATTTTTAATATTTATATGCACTTAATTATTCAAATGAAAACATCTATTTTTTATTTTATATCACTTTCTGTGTTTATTTTAGCGTTATAAAATAGTGCATACATTTATTATTTTATTTTTAAAATCCAATAAATATAATTTTTTATAAGTTTATTTGTATGATGTAACTGATGTGAAAACTATTTTGGTCTCATGAATAGCATGTTATTAATCAAATCTGTTAGGAAAAAAAAAAAAAAAAAAGATCATACTATTGCGAAAAGATTATTTGCTTCAGTAAATACAAATCACAAAAATGGAATAAACTTTCAGATGGCAAACTATAGTGATAAGAAAAAACAGACATTCTCTGTCGTAAAATTTTAGAAAGTATAAAACTTTTTTTTTCTTTTCATATCATAAAATACCCACAAACATTAATTTTCTATTTATTGCTGCTTGCTCGTAACTTTATTTGTATATTCTAGCTTTAATATATATGTTATTTTCTCTGTTCGCAATATGCTTTTTTACTTTATTTTCTCTTGTATTGCAACATCTCAAAGAGGTTAAAAATATCACTTTGGTTGGTTATGTGGTTTTCATTTCAAGGAAAAACTCATCATTGCCTTTTTGTAAGAGCAAGCATATTTGCAGTAAAAATAAAACTTTGGTCAATAAACGAAAAATTTCCTCAATTTTAGTTTCTGAATGGGAGATTGAAGTTTCGATAGTCGAAGGGTAGTTTATCATTTGCTCACATGTTTTGGATTGAGTAATTGTTAAATTCTAGTGAAAATGTTCTTGACTTGATATTTGAAATAGTCACTAAGAAAATATTCCAAAAAAATATTTAGATATTTTCATTTCTTATGCATATTTTCAATCTATCAATTATATTAAAGTATCAAATACTTCAAAATATTGTTAGACTTTTTCTTTCACGGGCTCACTTCTCATTTTTTTGTTGTTTAAACTTCCCCCATAAACAATGTGGTCATAACATTTTAATTTTGAATAAACATAGGCAAAATGTTTATTCAAAATTTCCAATGGTTAAAAAACTATTTATTTGATTAATATAAAAATATTTTTTAAATAAAATTATTAATCTTATCTAGTGGTATAATTAGACTCTTATTTTAAATATCAGCATTTTTTTGTTTCTTAAAAAATTGTATGTTGTAATTTTATTATAATAAGATTACAGGAAATTAGCTGTCCAAAAAGAAAATAAATAATTTAAGGCAATCTCTAATCGTAATTCAGAAACGCATTGAAAATATTTACCAATATATTTTTCTCTCTCGAAGACAAGATGACGTTTCTGACGAATTTCATATCTATTGTGAATACTGGCAACGTGCGTGGTAAAAACAGAAGATGCTCTTGGTCGAATATGTATCAACAATTTTAAGAAGAAGCAACGAATGCCGATACTCATCTAAAACGTTAAATTTATGCATATTTCGATAAATCAAAAATTTCAAATTACCAATAGGTTTATTAATAGGCCATTTTTGTCAAATTTAAAAAAAAAAGATTAATGACAAATAGCCTGGTTCAGTTGTTAGCTAGATAAATTATAGAAGGGAAAATTTCAATGATTTTTAATTCATAGAAAAAAAAATTATCCAATAAAAAGGAATATTGAAATATGTGAAACGTGAATATCCTTAAACGAAAAAATGTAATGGTGTCCTACAGATGATAAAAATGTGAGATACAAAGTAATAAAAGAAAGTACATTTATTTCTTGTCATCTTTTCCCAGACAAGTTATCAAAGATGTGATTAGCACAGTAGTAATGTAAAATGTTCTGAAATATGCAAAAACATTTAATGAATTATGTAAAAATATAAGTACATATTTGCAAAAAAATTGGTTACTTGGTGCCATAAATAAGTTTTTCCTTAATTAGAAATATGTTTTTCAAGCAAAATTGTATAATTAAGATATTTACTAAAAGCTAGGTAAATATACACGAAAACCAGAAATGATGAAAAGATGGTATTCATTTGGAAAGATGAAATGAAAAGATGGTATTCATTTGGAAACTAAAGTAAAGTAGAGTAGAAAACATTAAATAACGAATTTAATTCTAAGAAAATGCTTTTAGGTTACATTCACGTTTGCAATAATCGTATCTTAATAATAAAGAAAAAATTGATAAGGTATTGAAGTTTTCAGTGTGAAAATCTATTCAAACTGTTTATTGAAAAAAATTTTAAAAAATGTTATAAAAAAAAATAGCTTCATATAATGATGGCATGAATAATAACATGATAGATTTCCCAAGCAGTTAATGCAAATATCAAGCGCAATGATATATAAACATATATCATTTTTATTTCATATACAGGGTGATCTTTTTTAAAGTAACAGTGTTTGGAGCACCCTTTACCTCAATCTGATTGCCGAAATGGCAACAACTTGGTATTTAGACAAATCAAAACATAGGAAAAAGGATTCCATGAAAAAAAAAATTAGTTCCAGGAATCACCACTAGAGCATTTTGTGGTGCTTTACAATGTATAAAATCTGAGAAAAGAAAAATACTAACACATACAATCGTACAATTAATTTATTAATGTTTATTTACTACATTACTTCCCCGGTGAAGAATTAAACCACATTCGACGTGAGCACCGTTCTCAGAAATAAGAATACTAATACGTAATTTTTTTCTGGGTTTAAATTCCCAAAGATCTGCGGATGCATTACGTGGATTCATTTCATATGATTCGTTACTGGTGAAGCTGTAACGCATCAGAACGTGCGTTACTGCTTCACCAGTAACGCACGTTCTGGTAACCTGAGAGGCATGGCCATTGGAGCTCGTTTACTTTAGCTGAGATTATTTGTTGGAGCTGTCTACTACTTTCTTTTATAGCCCCTATTATTGGCGCTGTCATCGCACAACATTTGCATTTTTCTTTGGTACCCGTGTTTTATGCTAACTCTAGTTATTTTAAACTACAGCAGCCCCACAAAATGCCCAAGAGGCTAAAATGTTTTTCACGGAATCCTTTTTCCTATGTCTTGATTAGTCTAAATACCAAGTTTGGTGCCATTTGGGCAATTAGATCATGCTACAAGGCGCTCCAAACAATGTCACTTTAAAAAAGATCACCCTGTATGTGCACGATTTTTTCGTAACTCAGATAACGCCGTATAACTTTTTCATATCAATCTTAATATTTACGTCTTAAATTAGGAAATGGTAATATGCTGAAAATTTGCTTCCATTCATCGAGGATCTTAAATAAAAATCAAATTTTGTTATGCACAGCAATCACTCTTTAAAAACCCACTTATATTTTTAAATCAAACAAATAAAATACTAAAAACATATATTTAAATAAAGATTTCTTTTAATATCATTAATACTGTTCAAATGTATAACGACATTGAAATTTGAAAACGAATTGATTAAAGTCAATTTGCTATGCCTGCGATTCTCTATTTGGAGTGAAAATCAAATAATAAATGCTTACCAGTTTCAAAATTAATACTGTAAATAAGGTCACTGAATTATTATTATTATTATTATTTTTTTTTTTTTAAGAGATTATGATCTTTAGTTGTAGAGATGAAAAATTTTATTTTCATAAGAAGTGTTTGTTTTCATTTTTATTATATAACTTAATAAGATGGTGTGTTTGAAAAGAAATTTATGAATTTTATTAAATATCAATAAGCTGATAAAATTGTGTCATATACAATTTACTATATTTTATGACGCTGTGTATTAGGAATGTTTTTGAAAACAATTGAAATTATGTAATAATACAAAACATGCAAAAGGGTAATTTATTTATTTCAATTGAAATTGTACAAATTTGAAAAAGCACTGACAAGTAAATATGTTTAAAAATATTTAATTTATAGTAATTTCAAAGAAATTCAAACCAAATAAATATTCAATACTTTCAGTCATTTAAATTTTGCGTGCGTATGTAAGTAAAATGTTTATAATAATAATCGCTTTTCATTAATTTAATATAAATTATTATGACAGAGGATTTTGCGAAAATTCTATACAGTTGTAGATAAAGTGCTTTGTATAACCCAATTGAATTTTTGCCACGTCATCAGTTGAACGTCAAATATTTATACTGAAATACAATCTTGAGTTAAGCGTTTTCTAATTTACCGACAGAAAATAAAGTGAATTGTCAAATAGAACTTAGTGGGAAAATGATGATTTATTTTTATTAAATATAAATATTTTCCGATAAAGTTCTTGGAGGATTATAGGTGTAAGTCTCTTTTCATATTTTAAGAGCATATAGAAAATATGACAATTTTAACTTTGTAGAGAAAATCTATAAATTTAATAAAAAAAAATATTTATTGATAAAAAAAGTATTTATGAGAAATAATCTATTTGCAATAAAAATCTTCTTAGTAAAAACTTTAATAATTTTTAAATAAATAAAATATTACATGATTAAATAAAAGATAAAACTATTTTACTTCAATTAAATTTCCTAATTAAGTTAAAACTTCATGGTGAAGTCTTAGAATTAGACCATAACTATAAGTGTAAAACCTTCAAGAAATATACATAAAAAAAAAAAAAAAATAAAAAATAAAAAAATAAAAAAAAATAAAAACTGAGTAATAATACATTTATTTTTAGTTAGCTCTTTTACAATTTGTTTCCAGTGAATTAATATCTTTAAACTCAAAGAAAAATAACCTCAAATCAATATTAGACTAAAAATATAATAATTTTTTTAATTTTAGTTCTTACTAATACAATTATTTTACTTAATGAATTTAAATTCTCAAAGATTTAACATCCTTTTTGCATACTTTATGTTTTTTTACTACGATTTTTAATATAAAAAGAGAGATATTTTCAATTGCTTTATTTGCTATTATAACAATAAAAAAAGTCTGCCTCCCTAACGAGAATTGTAATACTTTTTATCTAAATATATTTAAATGTATCATCAATTCTCCTTTTAATACATTCACTGTTCTTAAAAAGATCGGCTTTTCTTTATAATCTTGTTAAATCATGTTCTTTGCGAAACTTAATCAATTGACTCGTAAATTACGCCATTTATTTCCAATTTATTTTTTTTCTTTCTAATTCCTAAAGGGGGAGTAAAAACTGATCAATATATTAAGCGGCATTGGATATTATCGATATCAAGGCAAGTGTTTCAGACAATGATGGACATTTGTAGCCCTGTGCTTTTTTATCGGCATCTATCATCGGATATCTGCTGTAACGGCTTTCGACTTTTTATTGGAAAATGAGATTTTTGTCATGTTCTTCTACCATGGCATAAGAAGTGATATATCAATAACGTTCCATTTTATACCTAATGCCAAAAAGTGGGTTGATACTCTTAATGCATAAAAATTTCGATGGTAGTTGTTTTTATTAAGAATAAAAAATGACCCTATCGATTATTATTTATGAAAGTTTTCAAAAGAAATGTGAAAAAGTTTTAGTTTTGTTACGAAATAATAATAACATGATAAATCATTAAGTACAATATAAATCTAAACACAAAAAAATTATATTGTTTTTGAAGGGAAAAAATTCTACTTGCATATTAATATTCTTCATAAGTACATAAAAATTTATTCAAAATTATGAACTCAATATTTTAAAGTAATGTGTACAAGATTTCCAAATTATAAATGAAAATATTTTAATTTTTCTGTTTAAATTGTTTTAAAATTTTATTTTAGTGTTTTCCATATTTATTCAGAATTAAATTAATTTTGCTTGTTAAAATGTAAATAATTACCATCTGTAATGAAACATCCATTTTATAATGTACAATGATTTTTTATACAATGCATTAATATTTATTTTTTACAATGTACCAAAAATTTCTCTTTTCCAATTGAAATTTAAGCTGTAAATATAATGCTGGTGAAGGAAAGTAAAGTATTTATTTGGTTGATCACTTTGCAAAGTCCATCATAATACACAGATAAAGTATAGAAAACAAAAATATTACTTTACTGGTATTTTATCATAATTAAAAGTATATATATTAAATATAACATGGATTTCTATGTCTATAAGAATAAAAAATATATTTTTATATAATTTTTAAATATTGTACTGAAATATTATCATAGAAATTCTGAGTTTAGGGTAAGTTTCAAAGGTAATGTACCACTTGGAAAAGACTACTTTTATAATGTGTATTTTCAAGAGATATCATCATAAGAAATCTAAATGAAGCATAGTTTCATAAACTAATTTTTTCTTTTCTCTACGAAGTTCAATAAAGCTCTCTCTTTCTTCATTAATCAAACAATTTTTTTAATGTTTAAAGAGGATTTGATTAATTATAAACTAATAGATATTACATTTAAGAAATGATTTAGAGACTTTTATGTAATATATTGGTATTTAAAGAATTAAACATTGCTATGGTAATTTCAATAAACATATGGCAAACATAAAATAACAACATTTTTCATATTAAAGGGATTATTATTAATAACAGTAATTTTAAATTAGATTTTTCATTCAGTAATCATTTATTACACTACATAATCTAATAAGACTATTAAAATTGATGATGAAAAAATTTCATTTGATAAAAACTAAGGGATTAATATAAATTTAGTTTTCATTTTCATCATTTAAGAATAAATTTAGTAAACTAATATTAAATATACATTCAAATTTTTTCTTCAATATTTTTTAAATTTAATATTTAATCCACCAACAGGTAAAATTTTCTCTACATAATTATATGATTGAAATTTCTTGCGTTTATTCCTTAAACATTATCAGTAACCAGTAACTGAAGAAGTAATAATATTAATATTAATAATTTCCTCGCTTCTTTCTTATGTATGCGCTTCACAGTAAAAATTAATATATATTTATATAACATATATATTTATATAACAAAAATTTTATTTTCTTAAATTAAATAATTAAATTTATGTTTAGAACTACTTGTTTCTTTTAAAAATAGAACTGTGTTCATTATTAAATAATTAAGTTTTTATAAATAATAGTAAGTACAAATTAAGCATGATAAATATGAAATGCATTTAATATTTAATAAGTCTAAAATTTAATTTAAAAGTAATAAAATTTAATGTTTTTTTGATTCTAATTATTAGTACTCAGTAATAGTAAATTTAAATTTTTCTCAATGATTTAAGTACTAGATAAAAAATATTCATGTAGATTAAAAATTTACTAGTAATTGTACGTAATTCAAAAAATAAAAAAATACCTATATGAGAAAAATATGATCATATTACCTGCGAACTTTTCTGGGCATAGTCTTGTAATAAATGTATAAGTCTGGTTTCTCTATTTTAAACATTATTTAGCATA
Organism: Latrodectus geometricus; assembly: GCA_026290005.1. Taxonomy (NCBI): domain Eukaryota; kingdom Metazoa; phylum Arthropoda; class Arachnida; order Araneae; family Theridiidae; genus Latrodectus; species Latrodectus geometricus. The sequence goes on along the minus strand of JAPDSC010054030.1, from coordinate 16,795 downwards.
TATTGATTGGCATTTAGCATATATTGATTAGCATCATCATTATAAATTCTGTAATTGACCTTCCTAAAAAATAAGCGCATTATATTTAGACAATTACTTAAAAATTCAAAACACAATTTTATTCAATAAGATATTCAATAAAATATGAACACAAAAGTGCATAATATAGTTGATTTATTTTTTTATATATAAATTTATATATTATTGCTTCATTCTAATATGTTATATTAATACAAAATTTATTGTTGTTTCTTATAGTAAAACATTCGTAAAATAATTTAAAAGTTCCTGCTTTCATTTTCCAGAAACAAGAACCTTAATACAAAATTAGAACATACGCAATTATTCAATTATGAAAACACAAATCTCAAAATTTATATTTTTTGGCAAAGTCTAGAAGTTGACCTGTCTGAAAAATCAAAATAATTCTATATTGCTGATCATTTTCAGCACATCATAATAAAAATTAATAAATACTATCAACTTTCTTTATTTTAATATCAATGCTCAAATTGATTATTATATTATTATTACGGATCTTATTACGGGTAAGAGTACTTTAAAAATAGACAATGTAAGCATTAAATAAAATTAGGTTTAATATACTAATGAAGAATGTCTCAGAATAAAAAAAAAATCAAATGAATTATGATAGGAATGTATGATTGAAATAATTTTTTCGTTTCTATGTGTGCAAACTATGGTTATTTACACTGTTATTATGGGTAGAAATTTGTAGAAACAACGTATATCCTCAGTTATTTTAGAAATCAATTCAACTTTTCGATATGATAAGTGAGGCGAAACAAATATCCTCACTTCTACAACCATTCCACCCCTTTTCCACCTTACAAATATCGCTGTTCTGTTTCAAACCAGTGCATAAAAGCTTCCGAAAACCTGGCCTTCCTTTTTCTTCCAGAAGCCAGGACGCACTTTCCGATAAAATCCCTCCTCTCTCAGAAAAAAAAACTTCCCGCCATCCTCTAAATCGCAGGGAAAACGGGAAAAAAAGCCAAAAATTCAATAAATAAGAGAGAACGGTGTGAAATCGAGGAGTGAAAACTAAACATTTTGAAGCAAAGCAGTTACAGGAGAACGGATCAGAGATGTGCTTGCTTTCCAGGATTGAGTTTTTTTTCTTTTCTATTTATTCGTTAAAAATGTATTTTTTAAGAACAAACAGAGCGTGAAGCTTTTATCCGTTTTTATTTTTACGAAAGGATTGAGATGAAATTGTGTTTTTTCGATTATGTGTGTTGAGACAGATCAAATTGTTAGAGCGGATTCTACGCTGCTAGTTTTTGAAAATTCTACTCTCAAGAATAGTAGAATACCATAAAACTGGACGAAATTCTTCATTTAAGTTTGAAATCAATTATGTCTAAAATATTTATTGTGTAAACTTTATTGATACGATGAAGAAATTTACTTACAAACATTAGAAAACTTTTAATCATTTTATATGAAAAATCGGAAACATTTTAATAAATACTGAATTTGTATATTATTTTATTTTGAAGTGAATCTTTTACATACAAAAGTTACAAATTTGTTGTTTGATTTAGTATACATAAATCAAGTAAAAATGAAAATGAATGATTTTTGTTACTTAGTTTCAATTTGATTTGGGAAACTAAAATATATATAATTTAATTGAATGATAAATAGTATGTATTTACATTAAAGATAATTGACAAAATAAAATTTAAAAGCAGTAAGGGAGAGGAATATATTCATACCATAAAAATTTTCAATAAAAAAAAGTCAATATTTTCATATAATATTGTAAATTTGAAAAATTTCTTTCTGATCGTAATATGAATAAACATATATATATATATAAATTAAATAACTTTAGTTAGGATTTTCATAAGATAAAACAGTTGTATTAGAAAATAGTTTTCTCTAAATATGTTATTTAATTAAATGAATAATGATTACGTAATATACATTTTTGTTGGGAATGTTTTTAGGAAATTAATATGTATTTTAAACACATTATTAAAATTATTATATAGATACAGGTTATTATTCAGAAAATTCAATTCTGTTTTTGAAAGTATATTAGATATTTAAATATTTAAGTAAAATAAGAAAATTGTATTTTAAAATCTAATGTACTATGAAAATTTTTTATTAAAGTTTTAAAAATATGAAAAGAATGAATATAAATAGTTTATATACTAATAAATGTGCATTAATAAAAAGCAATATTACAAGAAAATACTATTATATCGTAATTCATTAACGTAAAATTTTACTTAATGAATATTTTATACTTTTCTGTTGTCAATATTTTTGAACACAATTTAATTATAATAACATATCCTATTTCTTTAGGAACAAAAATTTTTTACAAATAAAAATAATAAGTAACACTGAGGCTATTCTTAAATTTATTTGGCTTAACAACACTAAAAGTTTTCTAATTAATTTCTTAAACTCTAAATTCTTAATTTCATATTTTAGATTTAATATAGCTAAATAAAGAAACTGTGATACTGTGACAAAAATAATTGATTTAAATCATCCTCATATAATATATATATATGTGTGTGTGTGCGTGCGAGCTCAAAGAAATTTATATATAATATATTTTTATAAATAATAAGGATCGTTATAATTTAAATATAAAGAGGATCGCAATTTTCATTCATACAATGTCTTCAAGCTAATCTTAGTTTCATAATTATTTATCATAGATTGCATACTACTCCTTGTTAAGTAGTAAGGTGTTTTTAATTAAACTCATCATATATATGCACGATGAATTTAATTAAAAGTATTTTTGATCCCACAAACTAACCAAAATAACATACGAGGAGAAGTAAATCTGCATAAAATAATTATTGGCAATAAGGATTATGTACTATGCATGTACAGTTCTTATGCTCATAATGATTTTATTTTATACTTAAATTATATTTTACTTTGTATTAATCTAATGTTCAAGGAAGTTTTCTAAGGTACTCACATTTTTAATTAAAATATAGAAGATTAAAGAGAAAAAGTTACTTAATCTTATTATTTATTAAAACAGCTGGAATAATTAATTATAAAACCAATACAAAAAGTTTATGTACTTAAAATGTGATTCCGTAAAATTTGCGGATAAAAGTTGTATAATTGAATAACGTTTTCTGAAGATAAACTAAATTGACATTGCCAATACATATTTCAAATTTTATTTCCTTTAATATTTAAGTAATAAAAGTCATTTATAAGTAAATTAATATATTACTCTAATTTATTCAATTCAGTTTTCTTTTAGTCATAATTTAAACTAAAATTTATATTTCAAATATTCTAAACATTTATATTAATAAATTAAAATTTTCTTAATATTAGGAAATAAATATTAATGCCTATACATTATATTATTTATTAATTTAATTTATTTGAATATAAGCAATTTCCCAGGTATGAAGGCATATTTATGTTTAAAACATCTGAGAAATGTCTTCATTTACACTATGAAACATTTACAGCAAACTTTTTTTGACATGCTAAACAATTCAAGTCCATAATTAATTTAAGCATGCTAAGCAGCATGTTAAAAATTGTGAGATATGAAGTTTTAAATTATGTGTTATTATATATGATAAATATTGAATAATGAGTTAAATATGTGATGGTTAAATAATGAAAAACAATATGTTACACTATAAAGTTATAAAATCTGGGTAAAAATAAATAAGCCTTTGATTGTTCAATTTTTCAAAGTATATATTGGCATTCATTTTATTATTTCAGATTTAGAAAATCATTTTTTGTTTTTAAAATGAGTCTGGAAAATACTTTACTCTTCTAATAATATATCTGGAAAAAAGCAATTACTGATTTACTGAAACGGATTATATGAATTTCTTATTTTATGAACAAATATAATTTTTAATAACGTAAATTTTTGACTGCGTTGATATTTTGCTTAGTAAATAATAAAATTGCAAATGTAATATTTTTCTATGTTCAATAAGGAAATATAAGTTACATTTAACATTTATTCCATAAAACAAACTGACAAATTAAATACGAAGCAATAAATTGGTATTTATTCTAACATATAATCAAACATATTTAAGTAATGCATTGTAAAAAGCTTGTCATTTTCAAACATAGTATTTCTAATATTCTAAGCTTATTTTTGAAGTAAATTTGTTCCGTTTGCATAATATTCTTAAATAAATAATATTAATTGTTTTTCTTTTGGTGTTCATTGTGTGATAAAAGTTTGTATGTTATGTACATCTATTTAGACTAAATTTCTTTGAATTGAATCTATTCTTAGTAATTAAACCAGAATTTCAATTGAAGTTGTTCACTTAATTTTCTACTTTTAGTACCACCAGACATAATCATGAATGAAAGCAGTACAGACATTACTGCAAGGGAAGGAACAAATGTTTCCTTGCTTTGTAAAGCTAAAGGGTACCCCAGTCCTAACATATCGTGGCGAAGAGAAGATAACCAACCAATACCACTTGGAACGTGGCATGGAAAAAAATTATTAGGTAAATAAATAGCTTAGTTTTAAATAAATTTTCCGTTAATCAACCAAATTATTTTCTGATTTTCTTATTTATAATATTCAAATAAAGAGTTTTAATTTGTAAAATTTTGGTGTACTTAATGCGATGAACTATAAAAATGCTTAAAATCCATAAATTTGAATTCATTTAAGAGTGATGAATATTTTTAAATTCATAAACTGTTCCTTTTCTAGTGAAATAAAAAACAAATGGTACCTGGTTAGCTAGTTTATATATTTTTATTTAATATAAATATATTTTTTATGATTATGCACATGGTAAATTTAGCAATTGAATAATAAATGCATTTATATTTTCAAAGTTGAATATGAATAAAGAAGTTTATAAATGCAATATTGATATTACTTATTTTTTCTTAAAGCTACGAGCTTTGATGGAAATCAACTTAATATTAGTCGAGTAAGTAGACTTCATATGGGTGCTTATTTATGCATCGCATCAAATGGTGTTCCGCCGTCTGTTAGTAGAAGAATACTTCTACATGTCAATTGTAAGTAGATAATATACTTTTTTTAACATATTTCAATAAAAAATTCTTAACAACTTGGATGTATTTGCGAATTTGTTTTATTCGGAATGCAGTAGCAAAATTTCATAAACAGAAAATGTTTACATAATGGTCATTAAAAATTTTCTGATATTTTTACTTATGCAACATTAAATTCTCTTGTAATGACATTAATAACATCATATATTAGGTTATTAATCAATAACCATCAAGTTTTTTGTAACTATTTTAATTCTATTTCTCTCCATGTATTACAACTACTTTTCAGTTAATTTTCTAAAACTTTTTCATTATAAATATGCTAAGTTTATACTTTTATTGTAAAATTTGTGTAATATACATTATTAACAGCAGATTTAACATTTTACTATGTTTTCGCTTAAAATTTTATTTTGAATGAATTCTTTTGAAAACTGAGCAATCTACGGTAATTTCTGTTGAGATGATTATGTTTTTACTTTTATCTGTTTCGTTAATATTGACACAATTTTGATGACTTATTTAAGGAAGAGCATTTTTCACACATTTTAATTTTTTTATTGTCTTTCACATTTTGAATACTGATAACATTAATAAATTTTATTTTCACTTGTAAATTCTTTCATAGAAAATACACCACTTGTCAGTAATTAAAGTTAGACTAATGCAGATAATATTTTTCTTCAGTTTTAGGAAATTGTTCAGGTGATTTGTGCTAAACACTTTTAAACTAATTTTCCACTGCTTGTATTAAAAGAAATTTTGCTTAGCTAAAAATGAGCTATTTCCACAGTGAATATCTTATTTAATGTAGGAACAACTTAATCATGTTTATTCTAGCAGTGACAAAAACTTCAAATTTCCTTCTCCATTACAAAAGGAATTTAAACTTATGTAATTCACATGATATTTTTTAAACATTCAAATATTTTATAATTTTTCATAAGTTAATTTACGATCAAAATTATTTCAAATTCATCTTAATTCTTTCTATTTTGATGATACTTTGATATTAAATGGTTTTATTTTCAAAAGAAGGAAAATTTTTAATTCTGTATTTAAAATTTTATATCAAATTTAAGTTGGGTGATTTTCTTTTTCCCAGCTGTCTGATGTAAGTTACTTTAATATAATATATTCGGAATTTGTATTAAGTAAAAACGATTTGATAATAATTATTCTTTTCTTTTACTCATTTTCGAATAATAATAATTAGAGGAAGAAAAGAAGTGATTACATCATTATGAAACTCTAAAATTAAGCTCTTAAAATTTTGAGAAAAAAATAGCAATCCATATTTATTAATCAATGTTTATTTATGAAATCTAACTTTGCTGATTATACAGCCTTTAATAGGCTAGATGTGTTGCAAAGACATTATAAAACACCATTTAGGAGAAATAAATGAAAAAAATTATTATTTTTTCTGGACACACAATTTGAGGAAAACTTGGTTCCTAAAAATTCTAAATTACAGTCTCTTTTTTAAAAAACCGGCAGAGACATGACATATTTTTCTCAGAAATTGATTTTGACGAGTGATCTAGTTTTTATAAAGCCTGTAACAACTATGGTACAATGAATTATTTCATATACTTCAGTTTGAGAAAAATATGTCTGGAGTATATATAAGCCCATTTCAAGTCTTCAGCTCACCATTGCTCATACATTTTGTTTTCATGTTGGTTCGAAATTATCTCTATGACTGAGAGTTCAGTGATTTCCAGGGGTAACTCAATTGTGGAAATATTTTATCATCCTGCGATTTTCGTGACCGTTAATTTATTTATTTTGCTTTATTGAAAAGCGCATAACACGCTTTTGAATATTATACATTTTACTTTTTTATAATATGTAATAAATAGAGATTAACTGTAAGTCAAATGAAATTCATTTACAAAAAGATATTTTGGGAAATAAGATCTTAAATTGGTATTTTTGACAGTTTATTTTCTCATGATAGAAACCAATATAAAAACATTTTCTGTAAATAACAAATTGCATAGTAATTTTTCCCATATACATAGATTTAAAATATAAAAAACAAAAACTACGCAACTTTTAAAATAATTCCGGTTCAAAAATTTAACAGTTAGTTGCTTCCGTATATTCAACATGAAACAATTAAAAAACACATTATTTTAATTTTTTAAAATGAGCATATCAATCGAATAAAAAGTAATTTTTCAAATAGGATATTTTTTAAAAAGAGTGTATGTATGTGATTCTTTGAAAATTAAATTAAAATATTATATGACAAATTTTAGATAACTTACATTATTAAATAAATTATGCATTATGAAATAAAATATTCTATATTTCTTATTAATACAATAATGCTTCAATTTTCCTCTTATAATTATATTATTGGTCTTCCTGCTGAATGTATTTAAATTTTCCTACTTATTTTCATTACTATGTCGTGGACATTTCTTCACCACAATAATTAGGAAAAGAAAACGAATATATCTCATCACAACTCAAAACAAATGCAAAACATATCATTAAGTTTTATCTCACATGTCAGAGTTCCCGTTAGTAAACCGAATCTATAATTAAAGGAATCCTATATACATATTTGTATTTTATTTTCAGGCAAATAGCATTCTGAGTCATAGTGTTTTCTTATTATTATCGTTAATACGCTCTGCTTCACGAAGATAGGGTAAATTACCTTCTTTCGCGACAGTGTTTTTTTATTCATAACAAAATATCTTTTTTCATCAAATTTTATAAGTAATAAAAGATTGCCTTCATTATGTTGCCATTTCTGGAGGTAATAATTACTTCCGCCAGAATTGTTCAGCTACATATAGTTCTAATTATCTCCCTTTTTCCAGTTCCCCCCGTCATGTGGATTCCTAACCAATTAGTAGGAGCTCCGTTGGATAAAGATGTAACGCTTGACTGCCATACGGAAGCATACCCAGCCTCAATAAATTATTGGGCTAAAGATGGTGGGGACATGATAATAAATGACGCCAAATATGAAACATCAATCAAAGAAAAGAACTACAAGATTCATATGAGATTGGCGATAAAAAATTTGGAGCAACATGACTTTGGAATATATAAATGTTTCGCTGAGAACTCTTTGGGATCAACAGAAGGATCAATTAGATTATATGGTAAAATTATTTAATCCTTATTTTTCACAATTTTCTCATTGACACATAAATAAATATACATTCTTTTCTAAGTTTCATTTATTTAAAACATGTTATTTTTAAATTTGTATAGTCTGTAATTTCAATATGTTAGAAAGGATTAAATCTTAAATTATGATGTATATTTACATATATTTAAATAAGAAATAACATTGGGAGAATTTATTTACATACATGGTATATAGGGTAATAGATTTAATATTAACTATTTCTTAATAAAAAAATGATAAATTTTTCAGGGAGCTGAAAAACTTATTAAAGTTAAATAGATGTATGTGTGTATCTTAAAATTTCTTTTTTCCCAAATAAATACTAAAGTATAAATTGTTTTTATTTCAAAACATATATTATTAAATTACCTAATTTTTTTCTACACATAAAGAAAGCTTTATGTGTATGAGGTGTTTGGTTATAATTCTCAGTTTCATGAATACGCTATATTATATTTATCATAAACGCTAATAGGTTTTTTAAAGAAAATATTTTATTGTATTAACAGAGAAAAATTTTAAGGAATCATTAATTCAATAAAAATTTCAATGACAATTTCTTTTTAATACACATTTTTCAATAGAAAAGGCATTAATAAATTTTAATTTTTTAAAAAAATTATTTTACATATATATAGATATATTTGATAATTTGATTTGATAGAAATTTAAAAAAAATTGAAGCTGTCTATATTTAATATTCTAATTATTCATTTAATTTGATGGTTTCTTAAACTTTAACTATATAATGCTCCGTAAAGAATATAAGTTTTTTAATATAATATGATAAAAATTTCAATACTTAATTTTTTATTTGAAAAATATTCTATATTATATCATCTGTTAATGATACAAACTATATGAATAATATTTTTAAAAATAATAGATTTTAACTATCAATATATTGAGTATTTTCTCTGATTTGGTATTTACATAATGATAATCAAATTTAAATAAACTTAGAGTGGTTACACAAATATCATTTAGACATCAACAAATATCAATCAGACTAAAAATTATATTGACTAACATTGGTACATATTTAAAAAAAAGTGTTCACCAATTGTTTTTTTTTCTTATTTTGTCTTGTTACTTTATAACAAATACCAGAAATATATCTGTTATTGTTCTAAATACAAAGTCAATAATTAATATGAAATATTTCAATAAAAGATTTAAAATCTCCTATACTAAGTAAACACGTAGCCACCTAATTGTTTTGCACAGAATTTAACGTAAGAGATGTAACCACGTATGATGGTATCATATGTATAGTTAAATCAAATTTATTTGTGACCATGGTTGTATATCGATTGCTGATTCATGTTCTCAATGGTATAAATGAACTTTTTATATTCCCAGAGCGAATTTATGATTTCGTGCCCATGACGTAACTGAGGAATATAAGATAATCACAGAAAATATGTTTCTTTTCGTCTTTAGACATGCATGCTATTTTAAGGATTTTATAGCATAACTTCGTTGGAAGTAATAAGAAAATAAACAATGGTATTTGATTTTAATAAAACATTCCACGTTTCTTTTTCAAATGACATATATTGTTTTAAAACCATACATAAGATACCAAACAAGATAGATAATAACAAGATAGACATTAAAGAACTATCTTGTATTAGATATTTTTCATGAAATGACTTGATCTCAATTACGTTTTGCAAGGGATTTTTATGTATATGGAACCCTATTTTGACACAATGCAATAAATAATTTAAAGCTGAAATTTATCACATATTTATATATTTTAAGAGCATGATCTAATTTGCATTGTAAGTGGATATTTCACAGACAGTGGGTCATATCTGCGGGTCTCTAATAATGAACGATGAAAAAATGTCAACCCCCGACCAAGATATAATTGTATGTAGAAAATGTAAAAAGCTTCATCTTTCTCCCGTATCTGAAAAAAAATTGTGATATTGTTTCCCAAAATAAAGTGGTTAAATCTGCGCATCAGTGATGATAACGTATATTTAAGTTGTTTGAAGTACATGATATATATCTTTATATCGACATTGAATTCCAGATTATTAAATACATTTGATTTCAAATTATTGGATAAGAGTATTTATAAGTTGTATGTGTTCAACTGCTCGTAATTAACCATTACTTCTAATGTAAATGCTCGAAAATTAGAAAAAAGACACAATATACAGTATAAGGAAATTAGAATAACAAGGTAAATTAAATTAAATTTGAAAGAATGGGGAAATATTACTTCTCTTATTACAATATAAATATTAAAGTGCTTTTGTATTATAATTTATTTATTAATTACTATCGTATAATAAATGCAAATTAATACCAAATAGTCGCGTACAACTTAAAAATACATAAATTTCTTACTAAGTCTTTTTGCATAAGGAATACATAAAATAGCTATAATTTTAGAGAAGAAATTATTTAAACATTTAAAAGAGCAAATTAATTAAGCTTAAAATATATGCCTACATTTGCGGTTTCATTATTTTGAATCGTTTTCAATATTATCTTTGCTAAGATAAAAATTTCAAAATAATTAATTTTAAATAGATTTTAAAATTTTCATTGTTTTCTAATATACATTCGATAATTAATTCCATAGTATATGACTTTTTAAATACAATAAATATTTTTGAAAAAATATCATTCAAATAATCTTATTTATTGTAAATAATATTTTCATTATTTTTTCTCATAAATGATAAACTTTATACAGAAATACCACCTCCAACTAGTGAGCCAACGAAGGATACTGCGGCAATTAGGAGGCAAAGTACGGAAGGTAATCAATTGCTTTTTTTTTTGCTTCTAGAGTATAATTTAAAAAAAGCAAAAACAAAAGATGGACATACAAATATTATGAACTTTGACTTTTATTAATAAAGCAATATCTCTTTTAACAAATACTAAATGCTCCCCCGTTTATAAATAATTTTTTGGAAAATGTGTTAACAAACTTTTAATATTATACAACAAAATCAATTGAAATTGTGTCTAAAATTTTTATTTACTTTTTGTTCTTTATTAAACCAATATATATATATATATATATATAT
>JAPDSC010054027.1:0-24821 GCA_026290005.1 Latrodectus geometricus | reverse complement strand
TAAAATAAACTTCATTTTCTGTCTAATCCTTAATATGAGTTGAATTCATCAAAATCATAAATGAGCTTTGAAATTTAAAATATATAAGTAAAATATGAAGCAAGAATATAATATAAGCTCTTAAACAATTAAATCTCTTAAGAAAATAAATAAAATTCTTTTCTACGAAATTAAATATAAAATCCAGAAATCTTCATTCATTAATTGAAGGGATAGAATTTAGAATGGATATCTAAGGTACGTAATGTAATAAAAATTAGAAATACAAAGAAATAATTATTGCTTTTAGTCTCACCAATTTTCAATCCTGAACTGCACTTTTGTTTTATGTTCCGATCTCTCTGGCCATTAACCGTTATTTTTGGCGCAGCACTTACAGGAGTAACAGGTGTTGACTGTGATAAGTTACTCTTCTGTCTAGATGGCGGTCCGTCAGTCTTTGGTGTTGTTTGAAGCGTATCGTTAATTGCTGTTGGTTGGATTTCATGAGTTGATGGCGGTGATAAAAGTAATTTCAAATTGGCCCGAGATGGCTTCCTACGTCGACCTAATGAACCTTTATTGACCAGTTCAAGTTTTTCTTTTTGGAAACTACTGTCCAATGGAGCCTGAGAAACATTTTCTTTTCAGTTAATTTGTGGGAAAAGTGTGAAATTGTAAATAAATATATATATCTTTGATAAACAATGTTTCTATAAGGTATATAAAGTAAGCACAAATTACCTTTTTTTCAATGTAATCAGCTAAAACAAAATACTTAACTGATGCCAATCTACCTAAGCAAAAGTTCTAAAATGTTAAATATTTTGAATATTTATTTTAGATACCTTTGAATTCGATAATATCTAATGAATCCAATATTTAACATTTAAGTAATTGTCTAATTAGAATATAAAAAGTGTTATGAAATTGCAAATAAAGGCAGATATACAACAGAATAAACAAGATTTCTGTAAATGAATACTTATTCCAAGCTAAGAATAAACTCTTACATATTACATTATATGATTAAAGATATTAAGTTAAATTCATTTTTAGATAGTTTTTAATGTTTATGCCAAAAAATGAATTCATTGAATATTTAAAATTTATCTAGTAAATGAATAGAAACGTAAAACGAAATGTCGAGTAAAAACGCATATATTTTAACAAGACTTCTATAGAAATATATTTATTCCAAACTACTGAACAAAGATTTACAGTAGTTTTAATTGTCTGACATTTTTATCAGATCGAAATTTTTCAGGCACATTCAATTTTAGATATTTTGAAAATCTATAAACCTATTTTTAATGTTTTAAATTTAATTTATTGTTTAAGTAAAAGAATAATGATGAATTATCATAGAATTTCAAGTGACAGAAGAACATATTTGACTTTATATTTTTCAGTTAAAATATATTCTTATGTTCAATAAGGGCATCGTCTCCCTATAAATACTTGGAGCAAAATTTGCTTTCACCGATTATCATGAGAAAATCACAAAACAATATGTAACTGTGATATATGTTATTTCTAATCTCCCCTCTGGTCTGACTCCATCAGTTCTGATGAATGAAATCGTTAACTTTAATGAAGTCCAAGACAAGAAGTGGACAATAATAGACATCCACCCAGACCAGTCCAAAATGTGCTGGGGTAATGTCTGTTGTTGCGGCATTTAGAGCAAAGTGGAAAATTCTTTCTACCTACAGAATATGTGAGACTTTTAAGAGCCCACTGAAGACAGACATGCTTTGGTCTGCCTATCACAAAGAAAATATAGGGAAATTTCTGGTCTTTTACCTTTATATCAGTTGTGAGACTGAGGTATTTGCCTCCAGAATAATATTATAAACATGAGGTGAAAAATGCATGATGGTGTAGTCCCTATCTTGCAAGAGTATCGGCCAGTTCATTTTCATAGATACTGAGCAGTGATGGGAGGGATTCATTGAAAATATATGTGTTGATGAGAGTTGAGCTTTTCTTTTCGTTTTATCTCCTGTGAAGGTCCAGCCTGAAGTGTTGAATTGAACTATGGCCGTCAAATAGTATAACTATAACATATGAATACATGAAAAGACTAAAATAACTACACATTTGGCAAGTGTCATCCAAACGCTTATAAAATTGTACAAGCGATTTTTCTTTAGAAAGTCAAACGAATTTTAGATTGAAAGATAAAATTTCGTTGATATCATGCAGGGTACTTAATAAAATTCTAATTCTCTGTCAGAAAAATTGGTAGTAACACTGCAGAAGTATGAAAGTTAAAATGCTTTTTCGTTCTAATTTGGTAATTATTATATAGAATAATTTATATGAAAAAACATATCAACCACCAAACACGAATATTCCATAAGTTCATCTATAAACCGAATTTATTAAATTAGAGACAACAATATTGCTATAAAGAGGATAAGATAAAAATAAAGAAATCAAAAATACATTTTTTTTAACTTCTGAATTTATTTAATTATTATAGCTATTCTCAAAAACGCTTAATCTAAAAATTATTCCAAATAATTTTAATCAGATATCGTTTATTTTTCTTTTGCTGTTGTAATAATGTTTTAGTTTAATTCAACTATAAGCAACTTTCTTTAAATCTTTCACAGATTTCTTCAAATTTGAATCTTTCTTAATAATATTCACGAAAAATTCTTTAGATATAACTATCAATAATGAAAAAAATGATCGAAATATTTAAATCACATGAATACATTAATTAGATTGATGCATTAATATCTGTAACAAAAATTATCTTCTTCTTTTTAATGACATTTAAACTTTTAACTTCAAATAAATAAAGTAGAAATCTAAATATTTAAAGTAAGTATGATTTGCATGTTATTGAAAAATCAATTATAAAGTGGAAAAATTAAAAAGTGATTGTGAATTCTACATATAGATATACAGATGTGTTTATTCTTATAATGTTAACTTACCTCGCATATTACTAAATCCATTGTCTTTCACCAAGCCCTAAAATTAAAAAAAAAAAAAATTCAGAAGTTATTTTATACAATTATGTCTCATTTTATTCAAATTTTGGATTACTTTCAAAATGTATTAAAATTGATGAATAGAATATTAATTTTTATAAACATTTACTAAAAATATTAAAATTTCCACTAATAATTTTTACGATTATTTGAAAAGACGTGAAGATTATAACAAATTAATGTTTCTCAACTTCCTTTGGTAATGAAAGTATGAAATTATTTGAATGAATATAAAATTTTAATGTACCATTTTATATTTTTCTTTGTAAATATTTATTTTATTCCGATTCATTTCAAGATGGCTTGTTAATTAAAAAAAATTTAAAATATAATATTTTTTAAAAACAAAAACAAAGAATTTTTAATTACGTTTCTTTGATTAAGTTGATAGTTCCGATTTACATTTTATGAAATTTTTATATATATATAAACTTCAAAATTTTAATTTATTTCTTTTGAGAATTGTTAAAAAAATATTGATTAATGCACTAAGTGAAAAATACCTTATTTTTTTTAACATAAACTGATTGATTATCCTATTATAGGATTTAATAAATATATTAAATTACTGTATTATTACTTGCAGAAGTAATGAATAAAAAATTGAATATTTTGCCTCAAGTTGTATAACTTAATTTCGTAATTATTATGTTACATAATAATAACAAATATAATTATAAAAAAGTATAATTATATAATATATATTTTATATAAATCAAAAGTAACAATAATAATATTAGCAAATAAAATTATATAATATTAATCAGAATTAATTTCTTTATAATAATTTCTGTTTTGGCTTCGTTTTCACTCGCAATATTTTTATTACAACACAATTTATTTTGCAAGTATACTTAACATAAAAGATGCCCGTCTTCGTGATTAAAAAATATTATAATAAAAATCTTTAAATAATATAATAAAAGTCCATAATATTATAATTAATTTTCAGTGCTTTTCTTATTAAGTCAATATTAACAGATACAATCACATTGTTGAATGTGCATATCGTACATTACAATGTAAAAAACATTGGAATTTGTTATTAATAGATTTACTAATCAACATATCTTTAATTTAAAATGATATACTTTATCATTTAATAAATCTAACAAGATTTTCAACCAAACCATAAAAAAATGCTTATTTAAATTTGTATTTCAAAATTGATTGTTATACGAAAAGTTATCGAACGAATGGTTAATTTGTAATTCAACAATAAAATAGCAGATAAATACTATTTAATATGCAAATTTTCAGAATAAATGAAATAGATAATATAATTATTCTTTTTAAACTGTAAGTACCGTTCTGATTAGCGCTCGTGTGGAAAAATAGACCGTTGTTAAAGATAAGTCAAATCAAACAAAACTCTAAGGCAATCACCGATTGTACATTAAAATTATTTTTTAATAAGGAGAGATATATCCTAAATTTCTATAGAATTCTAATGAAGAACATATTTTTCAAAATGATCAATTATTTTCATAAAATAATTTAAACTATGAAATGAAATTTTTTTTCTCAACGAAATATTCTTGAATTTCATTATCTTTATTCAACCTTATCGGGTATACTTTTAATACAACTTATCTACGTGTCTCTAAATATGTAACTAAGAGGTAAAAATCCTTGCAATTAATTGAAATCAAAGGATATCCGCTTGAAAACCGTGGGAGAAACTAAAGTACAAGAAATTCCTTTATAAAAAACCGTTAAAATAACCGTTAAGATAATTGGTGCAGGAATGCTTGAATCTTGTGGATACATTTTGAAGAAATGGCGAAAAAGCTAATTACAGTGGGAAAAGTGTATTACGTAATAGACAGTCCACAATATATTTTCATTTAATACAAAAAAAGTTTTTATAACAAAATATTTTTGTACAGACTTCTAATGAAGGCCGGATGCTTGTTTGCCTGTTTCCGGTAAAAATCGACCGACCGTGGCCATTCTGTGGCAACGCTGAGAACTTCATTCGTTATATTCCACCCCCTAACTTCCGCATTATAAATTGAGCATCCCCCCCATCCAAGTGACCCGAAATTTCAAAAGATTTCCTCTGAATCAGAACAACAGGTTGTTGATTGAAAACTCTGAAGAGCTTGTATCTAGGCCATGCAATGGTTGAAAAAGAAATCAGATTCACTTGTATCAGATCTAATTATCATGCTTACTGTCGTAAAATTCACAACACTTACGCATGCCGAGCGCAATATC
Source organism: Latrodectus geometricus (assembly GCA_026290005.1). NCBI lineage: Eukaryota > Metazoa > Arthropoda > Arachnida > Araneae > Theridiidae > Latrodectus > Latrodectus geometricus. The sequence continues at coordinate 19,614 of JAPDSC010054027.1, read as the reverse complement.
TGATTTCTAATTTTTGACAATACAAACAAATATATTGCAGGTGATACAACTGAGAAAATTCTAACTATCAAACTATCATATAATTATCAACTTGATCAGGAAATACTTAGAAAAGAAACATATTAGATTCAAACGTGTCACTTCTAACCAGCATATTTATTCTTACAAAAATCATATCATTTACGAATGAAAGCTAAACTTTGATGATAAAAATTAATGTACAACGAAAAACCTTTGAAAAATTTGATTGGATTCGTTTGATTATTTTGATTGGATTCATTGAATTTGATTCTTTTCTGATTTGAACTGAATTTCATTTGATATTAAAAAAGTGTAGTTCTATAAGGAAATAAGATATTATTTGCCACATAATATTAATTATTTATTGTTATGTAATTTAAACGAATTGTTAAAAAATTTCCACAAGCATTATTATTTAAGTTATTCATTAGAGTTTGATCTCTGTAAATTTCTTCTTCAAGAACTTAGTACGTAAGTCAATTTAGAATGGTACAAAATATAAAAAGTATTAATTTTACTAAACTCTTAAAAAAAGATTTAACTTTTCCACAAAAAGAGTGTGCAGTAAAGTATATTTTCAAAGGATAGCAAATTATTTTTAATAATAGTTTTAAAAAACATTCAATGAATTAATTGTATTCTATATTTTCACGAAAGGAACGAAGATAACTTATTACTTGATCATTAAACTAATGTATTCAATAAGGACTTTTTCCAAATCCTACTTTAAATATACGTTAATATACCTGCTATAGTAGCTGTACAAAGTATCCTTTTAATTACAATCCTTTTTATTCACAAAAATATGATTTCTACATTTTAGGTATTAATAAAATTTCATTTCGTCCATAATTTGAAAATTTCATTTCGACAATAAGCTTTTAAGTATACAATAATATGCTTTTTGATGATAATCACCATGATATAGTCAACGAAATGGCCTATATCATTATTTCATTACAAGGAAATTATCAATGTTCCCAGTAATAATCTATAAAAGGATTCTGATTCTTATCTTTTTTAAGCTAAGCACAAATATATACATACACATATGAATAATCACTTGTGTGTGTGCGTGCATTCGCATTGCATTTAAGACTTATTCAAAAGTCATAAATTTTTCAAATGTAATTAATTTAAAGTTTATTATTATTAAGATTTAATTTGAAAAAATATATGATAAAAACATTGAATTATAAATGTTAAAGGAGCTGAAACTAATATGTGCTTGTGTGTAACTACAATCATTCATAAAATAGTGTTTCACGTGTGTGTGTCAATCATTCATAAATTAATATCTCTCACGTGTATGAGAAATAGTGAGATTAAAATTCAAAACAATTCGATACACCAATAATTCGATTTTCTTAAAAAATATATGGATACAATATTTTTTCTGTAATCTATGTATATCTTACGGTAAATGCTTATTTAAACAGTTTTTTTTAATTTATTTTCATAATTCATAACAATTAGCTTTTATAATTAAAAAATATTTTTAACTTGGCAAACTAATTAAATTTACAAATTATCGACTTCCACCGATTTCAAACCGATTTTATGCAAATATCTAAAATTATTAGTGCTTTTATCTTAATTTCAAATATAACAATTTTTTAATTAATAAATTCAACACATTTCTTAACTTAAAATTTTAATAAACATTATTTCACTTTAGCCTATTCATGAAACATTAATATACGATAATAATAATTATACACAGAGTACTTATACTTATTTATACAGAGAGTAATTTAATTTTTATCAAAACTGTTCCAATTTAATAATAATTTTTAAATTTATACGAATTTTTATTAGGAAGCAAAAATGCTTAATTTTTTATTCTAATTCTTTTGAAAATATTTCGAAAGATTACCGTTCCCTAAATTCGTAGAATTCTAGAACCTTTCAGAATAGTTCGAATTCAATAAATATTTATATTCGTTCTATTTTTTGACACTAGCTAATACGAATCCACGTTCCAATAAAGAAATATGACTTTTCCCTTGATGCAATTCGATATGTAACCCTGACTTTGGTGGTAAAAGTATTGCTCAACGTTAAGCTGATCAAATCTCAAATTAATGCTCACAGATAACAGATGCTTTTATTTCAGGTATGCAGTTGTTTACAAACTCCCACGATATTGCGTGATGCCTCTTTTTGGCAATAAATTAAATACACGAACATGTTTTTTGCAGAGACTCGTGTGTTTATTTCTTGGTTTAATGTATTGAAATTCGAATCAAATGTTTACTACCAAAGTTCCGACATACAATAAATCCGAATATATTTAAAATATTTTTGTATAATTAAATCCATTCCTGTAATTAAACCCAACAATAATTTATAAGTTAAAATTTCATTAAGTTGCTAATTAAATGAAAAAGAATATAGATACAAAGAGAGAAATTATAAGCAAACATAAGAATGGCAGCAATCGTATGGAAAAGATAACCTTTATGATACTATACTAAATTCAATAGCAAAGAAGTGGAAGCCACAAAATGTATGCCAGTAGTTCCTATTTGGCGGTAATTTTGGCTAATAGTTGGGGACGTAAAAATCACGAATTAAGTCAATGAAAGTTTAAATATATTTTGTTGACCAAGATAAAAAATAATATTGGATAAATGAGCAACAATTAAGTATAAACTCAAACATAAATCGGGTTTTAACAAACAAACAAAAATTCTTCTGCTACAATAAAATAAATGTGATAATTACTGATTACCTACTAACCTATCAACGCATCGAATAATCGATTTCAAAACAATACCCTATTAAGACAATTTTCATTGTATAATAACCATCTGCAACTTCTTCACGAGTCATGATTGCTAATGAATTATCAATTGTTCCATTCATATATTGAAAATGAATGGAAGTAATTGATGGCTTTGATAATTAGAAAACGCGTGTGTGGTCTGTTGAGCTTTTAATTCATCAGTTTGTATAGAAGTTCGTTTCTTCTATAAATAAAATGCTTAAAAATTCAAGATTTTTTTTCACGTGCAACTGTAGCGATGAAAACCCAAGTTTTATAGTTTGTTTTCTTTTGTTTTTATATCTAGTTTTATTGTCTCAATAAAAACAAGTCAGACGTCTAAACTTAAAGAAATTTTTTGATTTTAATAAATGCTAATAAAAATGCATTTCTTATGATTTTTTTTTTCTCATCATTATGAAAATAGAAAGAATAAATTGCGTTTTGGTTCACTCAATAAAAAGAAATAGGCAATATAGAGGACTTTTGAAGGCAAAGTTATGATGCAGTTGTGGTTACGAATTATAGAAGCTTCACTTGCTCCTTGATCTTCAAGTAAATTTGTAGAGAACTGGCTCAATATTTCATAAGTATTCTCAAGTTTAAATTAATTAATTAAAGATCAAAAGCAGAACATACTATTCGTAATTCAAAATCTTTAATTTAAAGTTTTATGGCTTAAGCCATAAAACTTAAGCATGATTATAAAAACTAAGCATTAAACATAATTCTAAACATTATGTAAAAAATAAATTCATAAAAATCAACATTGTAATGAAAGTAAACGATGCATATTAAATATTAATATATGTGAAATAAATTAAAAATATTTGTAGATAAATTTCATTCTTTTGAAAATGTATTTTTTTTTTTAAGTTTTTGAATCTTATAGTATCAATGGAATACTATAAATAATGCATTTAAATAGTAACCTAAATTGCATATATTTAAAAAAAGAACAACACTTTAATTTGGATTAATTATTACATTTTAACTTTTGTATATTACTAGGTATGCGAAACAACTTGGAAATTAAAGTACTACTGATCTCTATTAAATATTAAATTAATTAAAAGAATCTAATTCATTTATTTTGTTATGTAATTTAAAGATAAATTTAAATATTTTTCGTTTTATTATTTTATTTTTCTCTTAAAACATCCAGACGTACAACAATTGAAATTTAATTTTAGAAACCTTTTTTTAAATAAGAATGAAAATTTTTAATGTAGGTATAATAAATTTTAAATGCAGGTGTTTTGTTGTGGATCATAAAAATGATATTAACTTTTACATTAGATTAAATGAATATAAAATTCAAGAACAAACAAAAACTGACATTTCAATGATTTTTAATATTTTTTATATAAAAATACATGATATGTGTTTTTGCTTTAGAAATATGCAAGTGTCTTTAAACAGGATTTTTATTATATAAATAAGGCAAAAACAGATTCATTGTAGTATGAGACAACTGTGTCTAGTCAAAACACAGTGAAATCTATTAAAAATAAACAAAGTGTAATTTCCATTGTTGTGCCTAAAACAAATGAATATTTAAATGTTAAAAAAATTCATATCCGAATTATTTTGTTCATATTAAACGTGAATGGGTAACATTTGTGAACGATTTATTTACATTTATGATATTTTTTGTACATGATTTTTGACTTGAATAGATAATTTTTTTTTTAAACTTTTTAACAGCCAAATAATGATTTAGGGAATAGTTGTAAAAAACAATTACTTGTGTAAATAGTGATTATCATTAGAATTTGAAGCAACATAGAGCGTTAAAAAAATTAAAATATATCCATAATAAAGTAATAGTAAGCCTTTCTGATTTCATACAAATTATATTTATTTGTAACTTGCCTTTTCATTTGACAGTGATCTATTACTGAATAAGAAATTTGTTATATGATTTAAAAGTGAAGTTAAACTTCAAAAAGTTATGAGAATTTTAATATAGCAAAATTATAAATTATAAAAAAGATTTTTTTTTCTTGGTAATAAAATATTTAAGAAGAATTTATTCTCTCTTTATTGATAAATAATAATATATTACTCTTCTTAGTAAATACTAGAACAACTATTGATGGGTTGTTTTTGCACATTTTATTTGAATGGAATAATGATTGGATGACAGCATTTTTACTTTCAAATTCTCCATTCCCTCCCCAACAAGTTAACAACTGAGTAGATAGTTGTTTGTAGTGATCCATTGGTCAAGTGTGTATATTACTAGACAATTAGTCAGTAAACCATAGGTCAAGTATGTATACATATATAGTTAGTTTTTGCACAATTCAAGCAGCCCTATTTCTGATAACAAAAAAACAAAAAAAAAAAAAAAATCGTTAAACGCAACCGATTTCATCGCAATTTTGTAACACAGTTAGTTAAGCGATGAAGTTGACAGAGTTAAAAACTTTTTTATACCACATTTATAAAAGGAGACCTATCTTAGGTACCACAGATGCTCTTAATGAACACGATGGATCTTCGGTTGGATCAAGTATTGAACTTTTGTCTTCTGGTTATGAAAGCAAGCGTGCTGCTAGCCAGGCCAACACGAGCTATCTATTTATAGTTTCCAATATATGCCCTGCCGCCCACCCTGTCTAGTGGTTAGCGTTACTGACTACGGATGGGAAGGACCTGGGTTTGAATCCCGGCTCGGGCATGGATGCATTTTCTTTTTCTCTGTGTTTCTTGTCCTTTCCCTGAGATGGTGGATGAATGTGGCCCGCCCTATAAACGGGTTTGTGGTGGTGTGGCGTGGGCGATGTTACTCGTACCTTCGTGACTTGGTTCACAGGTGCCCACCGAATAACGATAAAATGAGTAGCAGTTTCTGGCCTTGTTGCGGCAAATGGGCTAATGTACTTACTTGCTCAAGGGTGTCCGCCATTAGAAATAAAAAAATAATATATATATATATATATATATATATATATGCCCTAAAATGATTTGAATGCAACTGCCATCGAATGTTATAGAATATTTTCAGCGTTGATAATTACGTGGGAACTCATATTTTTTAGAGCGAAATGTCACCTTTCAAACGAGCATAAATCTGAAATTGTTTGATACTTTACGAAATATAGATCTTTACAGCCATCTATTGAAAAAAATAATGGATTTTTTTCCCTCAATTGATAGACATTTCTAATTTTTACCACTAGATTTTTCCAGTAGCCATATAATTACTTTTATAACTGAAATTTAACTAGAAATTAATTAAATTACTTAATAAATTAAGGGAAACAAATCCTGCATAAAAAAGACTAGATTCTTGTAACTAGATTCTTGTTAGAACTAGATAATGGTTTTTATGATTACGGTTATTAACTCTAAATTAGACTTCAATGTACTAATTCTACAATACTTTTAGATACATATCTCATTCAGAATAATTGAAAAATTATTAATTATTATGAATCATACTAACAAGTAAACTGTTGTCGACGAAGAAATAATAATAGTATAATCTTCATTGCATTTCTGGTAAGTGTTCGATTAAAGTAAAATGTTTTGAACAGTGCATAAAAAACAAAAGCAAAATCTAGTAACTCACAATTTTTGATGAAAATTTAATCTGAAACATATTTATTGATACTGAATTCCACTATTCACTATTCACAAATCTCATTAACATCATAAACAGAAGTTAAAACAGACACACATACACTGTTTTAAATTACGGTGAAAAGTTAAAACATGAAATGAAACAAAATAACGAGATTTCAATTTATTCTGTTTGTTCTTTTGAACCAAGGCGAATCTATTGTAACATTTCTCTAATTGAATACAATTATCAAGTGAAAAGAAAACATTTCGCGGGAAATAATTAAAGTAATCTCTTTTGTTTATTCTGCATTATTTGTTTTTTTAAATTTACTTTCGCATAAGTACAAAAGGAAACATGGACTTTGATCTATAATTTTTTCCTTTTGTCTAGCGTTTTATTTTTTTGCATGTATTTCTTCCTTATTCGCGAGAGCATGGAAGTTTCTCTTTTTTTACATATGTATCATTAACAAAAAGTACCCGGATGAAAAAATAGCGTATGTTTACTTAAATACTTCCTCTTTTTGGCTCACGAAATCTTTGAAGTTGCATTTCGTTTTGTTTTTGAATCTAAATATAATTAAAATGATTTTTCATTTTTGAAACAATACCTTGAAAACTGCTTATTAATATTCTTATCTTCAAAACAACAGGAACATTTTAATTTGTTGTATTTTTTTATGGAATAAGATAATACGTTTTAGTTAAGTATAGTAATCAGTTAAGTATAGTTCTGGCAAAGCTAAGCGAAGCTGAATTAGGGAGGCTTTTATATGAAAATTCTTTACTTTTCTATCATTGAAAATTAGTAAGAAATATTATATTTAGATGTTATAAATCCTCTTTATTTGATCGAAACAATTGTAGACTGAGAATAATCGTCCAATTTCTAAGATTGGTTAAAGTGAAGAAAAAATTAGAGATTTGAAATATTATAAATATTTAACGGAAATTAAACAATTAAGAAATAACAAAGATGGATTAAGGGGTGAGCAAATAATTATTATCTAAAGAATATGAAACAGTGGATATTGTTTAATTTTCATATTCATTATAAAATCATTGTTGTAAACGTGCTTAGTACCATTCAATTATTAAATAAGCTGACAATATTTTCTTCGAATTTTGTGAGAAATTATTATTCGCGTCTTTTTTAATAAAATTATTTTCTTCTATAATAGCATCGTTTTGCTCTTGTTTTGTTCTCATTTTTCCCAAGGAATGACGGGAAAATATTTTTAGTGGCAAATTTCAAATGAAGTTTTACACATATTTTTCAAAAGTACCTTTAAAATCAGACATATCTTGAAATTAAGCTATTTTTTATTAAAACAAAAATGCTTGTATTACTATCAAAATATGTATTTTAAAAATTCACATTTCATATGGTGCTTAGCTTTAAACTAAAAAATGAGGGTTACCAGAAAATGCTAAAATAAATAATTGGTATTTTAATTTGTATTTTTGAGTACACGATAAACATGACTTACGCTTATCAAGCTAATGATGCTCCAAAAAAATTACCTTTTTAACAATTTCCAATTCTACACAAAGTCTAAATTTTTTGTTAGCGTATAGTAAGTATATAAAAAATCTAAGAAGAAATCTAAATTTCTTTAAATCCTCACCTTAAACCAATTTTTTTTTAATTAAAAATACGAATCCATTATATTTGAATGTAAAAATATTACGACGATAAATTTAGAAAACATATATTAAATATATTAAAAGTTCTTGTAATAAAATTTATAAATTCTATCTATACTAAATAATAAAATAAATAAGTAAACCCCCAGAGTTTACCAAAATCTCTCTTGGGATGTTAATATAACTGTAAGTTACTTAAAATTCATTATGTGTGTAAATAACTTTAGTTTCAGCTAGAAAAAATTATTTTTTTAATTATTACACGTGAGTGTGTATTTGCCCCATTTTTTTCCCCCCGAACTTTTTTTTCTTCCTAAGAATAATCAGATTTATCTACACAGATTTGGTCCAAAAGGATCAAAATAATCATTACCAAAAGAATTAAACAAACAAGGATTGAAATTTATATAGCAAAATAAATAGAATTGGTTCGGAACATATCATGATTAAAAATATTCTATATAAGAATGATTGTCCGTGCATCAAAATTAAAAATTATCGATACTACAGTAACTGGAACTGTATCAGAGCTTATCACAATTAAAAATTCTCGATATTCAAATAATAAAAACGTCCTTGGAATTGTTGAAACTTTTAATAAAATTTCAGTTATAGAAATATTATTAAAATTTTCTGATTAAGAGTATGTAAGGAGAATATAATAAATTAACATTTCACAATTATATATAAATTCAGTTAAAAGTTTAAGCCATTCTATGCTAAGAATTTTATTTATTTATCACTGAAATTTAACACTTATTTATAATATTAAAAGAGCTTCTAATCATACTTTTAATGAATTATTTTGCCAATTGTTAAGAAAATTAAAATACTAAAATATTAAATCTAAAAACTGTATTTACAGCTAAAAGATGTTAAAATTTGAAAAATTCAAGAGTTCACTCGAATTTTAAAGTTGTTTTGCACAACGCTTAAAAAAACTTTTTTTTTGTCAATATTTTGTTGAAATTGGAATATACATTTAAAATCATATTTTTAATGTGTTACATTCCTAAATTAAGGTACTTTTTTAATAATTTCTAATTTTCCCCAAGTTTTGAGTCATTAAATACAAGTATTTATTAGAAGTTACAATTTCAATTATATATATAAAGAAATAATCAAACATTTGCATATTAACTAAAAAAAAGTGTTTTGAATCATAATTTTTTAAGCAAATATTACTTTTTAAATGCTGAAGCAGTAATATTTTAAAATACAGCGGTGATACAAAATAGCGAAATATTCAAATGAGTCACGTTTCCAGTTAAAAATTCAATGAATATAACAAAATGATTACAATTATTTTAAAGTGTTCTAGAAAAAAATTATAATTCTCATTTTTTTAAAAAATTTTATTACATATACAGAGCAATATGAAATATTACGCCATTAATACATCTATTTCTGTCGTAATAATATTGCGTAATATTATTGTGATAAAATCAGTTTTGAATTATTTTCATACGGCATTGATTATATTTCTTGTCATTTAAAAAAATGAATTTTTGAGACATAATAAATTACATTTGACCTTCAGGATATTTGATTTTTTGTAGGCAGTTTCCTTTTATAGTTATTAAAATCACTTGTCTTGGAAAAACTTTACAAGACAGCTTCCTTTCTATTGTTTCAATTTCACTGTATTTCGATAAAAATAAGAATATTGTGTTGTAATATGAATAAGAGTAGTAATGAACAAATCTTCCCAAAATATTAAGATTTCGCATACGTAAATTTAAAGAGTTCTTAAATTGAAGCAAAATTCTTTAAGAACAAATCTTAAATTTGATAAATGTTGAAAAATTGTTTTACAAGTAAAAATCTACATGATAATAGCTCTTGTATATGAAAATGAAGGGTGTAGGTATAGATTTTTAGAATATTTAATGAATATTAATCTAATAAATAACTGAACCATATAAAAATCTTAAAACTGAATAGAATATCTTCAAAAAACTAACACCAAGTCAAAGTAATTGTTTCATAATTGCAAATATACTATTTCTATTCCAAAATGTAAATCCAATACCTCCATCCAATAAACTTATATTTATTTTTTATGTCTGTCACATCCATAATAATTTATAAAATTTAATATATTTTATGAAAACAAAATATCAGATAAACTATAGTTTCATCAACTGAAAGAAGTCTATTCAATACCAAAATTAACACATACATTTTCTGCCCGTTGTCTATTCATAATTTTATTTATTATTCATATGTTAAAAAAAGAAATGAAAGTTATAAATCCCAAGTCTCAAGTCAAAGTTACAAATCCAAGAATTCCCTACAAATTTCATTGTTAGTGTTTCGTTGTATGACATCATAAACATGAATAAGAAATATGATGATTTTTAAAAAGGTAATAAGGAGATGTAAGTATTATCTATTTAATAATGCCATCATAATATTCTCTGTCTTAGTTTGTATTCAGGGTTACTGGTGAACAATGTATCACAAATAAAAGAAAAAACTTCTATAAATCTCCACGGATCAAACAGTGTCTTGCAAAATACAATCCATCATTCGGAATTACCTTGTCTGAAAATGAGAAAGTGGATTCAAAAGCGAATAAGAAAGTGGCGACATTCTAACACCTGCGCGATTCGCTCGCAAAATCATTGCTGTGTACATACACAGAAAGAGATAAGAAGAAAAGCAGAATAAAATTATCGTACAAAATGCCGTAAACAGGCCTAGACGCCACGCGAAATGGCGTAGGGAGGTGGCATTCCGGTACATCATTGAAACGAATGCGAACATCGCATCCAGTTGCAATTGACGTAATGGCCTTTGCGGGAAACGGCAATGGTCCAGCCAATAACACGCAACAGGTTGACGCTTTTTCACCAATTCGAAATTCATATAGATATTTGTCGGTTTTTTGCTTTGTTTTCTGTAGCCATAAGGGGTTAACGTAAAAAAGAAAAAAAATTGCATAACGAGTTAGGGTTCATTCTTTTTTACGACTGTTGTTCGAATGACCTTCATCGCTTCCGCTTACGGTTAAAAATCATTAAATAGAGGAATTGCAGGAAATATTTTGTTTTCAATCTCGTTATGTGGAAAAAGATGTCACCACGAATATTTACAGGTACAGAGCCTGTGCCCTATACAAAACATTCAAAAGTGTCTAGATACAAATGAATAGAATTCCTGTGAAATGCATTGTAAATTAACTGGATTCAATCACAAAACTATAAATTAGTCAACAATATATTAAGTGCTAAGACAGTTTACATAAATTCAAGGCAGTTTACATAAATCAGATCCTTTATAACTTAGATTCTGATCTTATTTTGCAAGCAATTCTTAGCATTCGGTAAAATCCAAGTATGGGCACAAGGCCATATTAAGATTTTACCAAAAGATTTAGCACTTTACAAGAAATCATTGTGGCATATTCTCCTTGTTTATATCAAATATTTGGACACATTTTTAATCCATCGATAAGATAAAAATTCACAGATAAAGAAACCATATTGTGTTAAAAATAATAGATGGCATGTTTAATTTCAAATTCTTTCATGGTTTGGATTAGAGTTTTTTATAGTATTCCAGTCAGCAGGTATGATAGTCCCAAATATTTACGGTTAGGTATTGACGTCCTAACATACTTGATTCACTTTGTTGTAGCAATTTTTGTTGTACCTTTATAACTGATTATTCGATTGGCCCATCACTATATACATTACTGTATTAGGTGAAATCCACTTTCTAAAGAGGATAAAGAAGTTCTTTAGAACTGTATCCACTTTTTTCAAGAAATTTGAAATGAGTGAATACATTTCTAACTTCTTTAGAAAGTGGAATTATTTAAATATTATTTACTAAAAAAATATATCATGAAAATTTATATTTTTATAATCCATAATATGCAAAGCCGATATTGTATAAAAAAATCGTGTTTTGGTTATTTAAGCAAAATCTCTCGGAAATAGACGGAAATTTAAATGAAGCCAGCGAAAAAGAAACAGAATGAATATGTTTCTTGGGATAAATTGTTATTTTCTTAATACAAAAATGAAAAGTTTTATAAATTAGTATTATCATCATGTGATTTCCAGAACAATTTTTAAGTTACAGTTAAACAAAAATATTTAAGCAAAATTGATGCAATTTTTCTCATTGAAAATATTGATTAAAAAAGCTAAATTTTTCCCCATTCTAATCTAGAATTCAAATTTATAAGAAACTTTTTAAATCTATGAAATTATAAATTAATTTTTTCTTTAAAAGTGTGTTTAACTTTGTGAAAAAAACTAACTATAAAAACTATTTTCTTAAAAAACCTATTTACAACTAATATTTTAAAATATGAAAATATCTGAAATTTAGATACGCGTTATCTTTCAGAAATACACATTTAAAAGAATAGAAGAAATGCCATCGTGTTTTAAAAATTATACAAATAAATTTTTTGAGTGATTTCACTCGGTTACAACTAACAAGAATTCATTTTTTCTAAAAGAATTTATTCTACTATTGCTTTATACCACATACTATAGTTTAAAATGAGCTTTCCTTGATAAACTTCAAATTATTTTTTGTGCCATTTATAATTATTCAAAAACATTTAGTAACAACTACAACTAATTGAAATTTATGAAGCCAAAGTAACTGAGAAAATAAACCGAAAATATAAATTTCCTACTAAAATGTAATATATATTGCTTAATATATTGTCTTGTATTTCTTGATAAAATACGCCTAGAAACAACTAAAATTGATGATTATAATTTTTGATATTTTCAACTGAAGATAAGAACAATTTAACCTGAAAATGCATAATTAAAGACAAAGCCATATATAGATCCCATTTAATTATCTTTATTGTACATGAGTAGAAATAAATATGCACACAATCCAAAATAAAAGATAGCGGAAAACAAATAAATCGTTTGCCAATTTACAAAAATTTACGACGCCATCTGCTGGCAGTTTGAGTTTTAGATTAAGAATTTATTTTTGATTGTTAAAATTATCGTTTGATTTTTAGTTTACATTTAACAAAGCATTTTTCTTGCCGGTTTTAGATGCATTAATGTCTGTACGATTGCAGTTTTCAAAAGGTATGTTCTAGGAATTTTAATTATTTTTAAATATTAATCTTAAACAATTGACGACATTAGTGTGACGTCATGTTTCCAAACAAATACAATGTAAACATTTGTTTAATATTGTATTTAAGAGTGCCTTCTTGACAAACTTGGATATTTTTGTTTGGCTATCGATTTTATTGGTGATTTTTGATGGCACAAAACAATAAATTGTTCTGTTGCAACCAGAATACAATTGGAAATAAGCCCAGCTTGGTGATTAACTGTGACTACAATTTGGCGAGAATCAAAGGTTAAGCAAACAAAAGGTTAAAAGTTTTAACAAACACGTTATCCTTAAATAATGAATATCAATTTCAAAAATAACAATTTAAAAATCTATCACCTAAGTCTATGGCAATTTCAAGGATAAATGACGCTTAACAGCAAATGTTTGGAAACAATATGACGTCACAACTAATGTCGTCTATTAAAAATTGATTTTCCGTGTAATGCTTTTTAAATTTAATCTTATAACAATATAAGAATATAGAAAAGGATGGAATGTATATCTCATAAAATGATTAAAAATAAATCACGGAATTATTTCGCGTAATTTCTACTTTTAATAAAAAAATATAGAAGAAATACGGAAATAATATTTTTTACTCATAGTATTATCATATACATATATATTGAAATGTTTTTATTTACATATAATATTACTGTTTGTCTGATTTCAAAAGATAATACATTACTGATAAAAAGTGTTACTTAAATTCAATAGTTATTTTATTATTATTCTAAATTCGCTAAATTAATAAAATTTTTAAAAGTAAAATTCTCAAAATCATTTACAAAGTTATTAATTATTTATAAATACTATAAAATATATGTTATAAAATATTAAAAAAAATTTAAAATTTACCTGGACTCTTTTAATTTTCGTATAGAATTTTCGAATATTCCAATAAAACAATTAATTTAATTTTAATAAACATGGTTTAAATCACAAGTTATAGATGTTATATTAGGATATTTCAGTGTTCTTTTCTGTCATTGGAACCAGATTCGATGCCAAATAATTTGTTAAAATTGGTAAGAAGCTCAAATCAAGTTGCCACTTTTCTTTACAAGAGTAACGTTTTGCCAAATTAATTTCACTGGAATTTGGCACACTTGATACTTTGCCAGACTGATATTGATATATATCAAGAATGTTTTGACTATTATTTTTATATTTTGACTTTTTCTTCAAATACTGAGGATTTGATGACAAATAAATTTGGTCACAATATTAAGTAGAGTACCCACTTTAATAACGCAAATAACAGTTATGCGATTTAATATTATTGATAACTAATAAAATAGAGAAAATATGATAAAATTTTAACAGCTTTTAAATATTTTTAATATCTATAGCGAGAAATTATAATATCATTTTAGCTATTGCTTGAATTTTATTTCACTCAACAAATGGATATTAACATGCTTTTTCTACACTTGCTTGTAATATTAATAATGATTATCTATCAATCAAGAAATAAAATTTTGATTGATTTTAAATGCATTTAAATATTAAGTATAAACGTAAAAGAATACTAAGATTAAAATAAGATTCTTAATTTAATACACTTAAATGTGAAGCAGATTATCTTTCAGGCAAAATAAAACTATTAAAATTAATATTTTTTTTTACTCCGAACAACCGAAAATTAAAAATAATGATGATTAACTTTAATTTGCGGGATTAAAAATCTTAATGAGAATAGTAAAGAAATAAAATAATAGTTTTGTGATTTTGTAACCAAATTTAACCTTCAGTTTCCAGAAAATTGATTTGATCTTGACATTTTCCAACAATATAAAATCAAACTGGTTAGTATTCTTCTATTTTTCCCCAACAGATAATGAAAAATATTTCAAAACAATGAGATTTAAATAAAAAAAAAATTCCAAAAATAAAAATCTTTAAAAATATGCTAATAATTTTCTATGTTGTACCGTAAATGTATTTAAAAAAATGATAGAAGTGGAAAAAAAATAAGCCTTTTAAAAATTTATAGGGCATATTTCTTGTCAGAAAGGTATTTTGTGAATAGGTCAAAGAAAATAAAATTAGATCCTTTCCTACCCATCGAATTCCTCCATTCTTAAACTATGAGAGACAAAATGGCCATCTTCCTAAATATTGTGGTCAGAATAAATAAATTAGTAGCTTCCATACATTTTATATATATGAGTATGCTACGGAAATCATCTTTAATAAATTAATATATAGGTAATTTTCCCTCTTCATATTTATTGTTCTACAAGGACCATATACAAATGCGAGTTAACACAAAAAATCAATTAATATTCGATGCCTCTAAAGCATAAAAACTGCTTAACTTGATATAATTAAAATAAAATTCAAATATGTAAGCAAAAAAAAGGTTTTAACAAATTTTAAAAATGAAGAAATTTTCCTTACATAAATTGTATATAAAATTCCTTATATTAATTGTATGTACTTATATAAATTGTATGTAAACTCCTTGTATAATTATATGATATTGTATATAAGTAATTTTTGCAATTTATTTACAAATGACTAAATGCTTTTGATGCATGTGAATTAATTTGCAAAGAATTCTTCTTCTGTGTTAATTTAAACTAGTTATGTTTTAATTTAAACTAATTATTAGTTTTTAAAAACAATACATTTAATTAAATATTAGTTTACTAATATAAATTTAAGTATACTGTTTTATAATGTCAAGTTATAAAATATAGCTCAATATAAACATAAAACTAATATAAATTTTTTTTTAATTTTTAGGGTATTATGATTAACAAACATTGCTCTAAAATACTGGGTGCATGAAAAAACTTTACGCTAAAAATTTTCCTTCTTATACTGTGTGTGATTCTTCTTAAACTACTTCTTTTATAAAGTATATAATATTGCATTGGAATTTCTGTCATGTTTCATCCCTAAAACTTTCAACTTTTAAACATGCTTTTGAAGGTCTTAGAATTTTCTCTGCTATTATTAATATTTTTTGTGATAATTATTATTTTCATTACATTGTTTATGAAATAGAATTATTACTCATTTGTAGAATATTACATCTTTCTTAAAATAACAATATAATAAAAATCTTACAATGGGAGTTAGCTTTTCTTAGTATTTCCTTTTAGATTATATGTATAACTAGAATTACTATATACTAACTGTGTGATACTTCAATTCAATGATATATTTTAAAAAAGAATATCGTTAGTTACATTGGACTCTTGTTTTCATTTATACAATTAAATAATATATTATAAAATATGTTGGTAAAAAGTAAAGTATACTTGTTAAAAATAATATAATAATTAATAAAGTTTATTTATTTAATAATTTACAGATTTTTATTTTCTTTGTATGGATCGATTTTATTCTAAATTTCGAAGACAATTTCATCTCATTAGATTAAATATGAAATAATATTATTTTATTTATTAATTTTAATATTTTCATTATATATATGGATTTCAAAGTTTCTAAAAAGGATAATAATATTTTAATTAAATGTTCTTAAATATTTTACTTTGACTGCACAAAATTAATCATTAAATTATTTATAAAAATTTAATTTAATAAAATTTATTAGCTTAAATATTTTTCTTTATTAAAAGATAAATGATCATTTGTCCTCTACTAAAAAATAAGAATGCAAAATTTAAGTATTAAAAATTTGGAAATACACAGTTGCATTACAGAAAATAATAGTTATTTTTTCATTACCTCTGCAAACAAAAGTAAAGATTTGGCATATAAATTCCAAGATAGCCACCTCCCTTAAATTCCATGCTAAGAACAAAAAATATAAAGGTCTTCACGATATCTAACCATTCAGCCTTTAAAGAGGTCAGAGAAATTTACAACCTGGTCATTTTCAGTAAACTTTCTAACAGAAGTGTCTTTCCATTTGTTCCAGTGCTTGGCAAATGACAGACGGTTGCGTGCACAGTTAATTTCGCCATTTTTACTTTTGCAGCAAGCGAACAGGATTCATTCAAACGATATTATCATGTTCTATTGGTCTTGACCTTCCTGTTAAACGTGGGAAAGACATTCAGGTGAAAACGTGATGTTCTTATTGAGTGGTACTCATTTGAAACTAAAACAGTATGGATTAAATAATAGTACATAAAAAATGCTAAGAAGTGAAGTGAAAGGATCTAAACTCCCCTATTAGTATCTACAAGGAAGGATGAGAATGAGTTATAATATTGCCGAGATAAAATGGATTGTTTTAATTTTTTTTTTTTTTTTTTTTTTTTTTTTTTTTTAATGTTTTTGTAGGTAATAACTCAAACTAAAGGAATTTTTTTACTGATATGAATAGATAATGAAATCAGTTAATCTATTTAGTTAATATTTTATTTTTAAGTTTAAAATT
Source organism: Latrodectus geometricus (assembly GCA_026290005.1). NCBI lineage: Eukaryota > Metazoa > Arthropoda > Arachnida > Araneae > Theridiidae > Latrodectus > Latrodectus geometricus. The sequence goes on along the minus strand of JAPDSC010054027.1, from coordinate 2,128 downwards.
TTTTAGGATTATCTGATAGTTATTTTCAAAAATAGTATCAAAAATTTATGTGAATACTTATTCATAAAATTATTATTTAAACCAAAGAATGCTAGAAAATTAAATGATATTATTTTAAAATAACAATTAGATTATCAAAGCACCATAAGCACATTTTTAACACAGACAGGTTTTTTATTTCATTTCTTAATTAGTATTCCAATAAGACCTTCACTTTTTTAATAAGTTTGCAAAATATATCAAGTAATGCTAATTATAAGTCAATATCTAATAATAATAATAATTATTATTATTCATTACCTTATTTGAATTATTATCTTGTATTTGAATTATCCTTATCATAATCAAAATATTATCATTTAAACTCTATTTTAAGATTAGCTTATAAATTGTATTCAGGGTCATGAATTTAGTCTTAATTTTTTACTTTTATTCATCTTCAAGGAAGGTGGAAATAGAACGAAATTTATATTTATTTGTTTGTTTTCATTCAATCAATTCGATAATATTATTTAAAACTTTGCATATACAGAAAAAAATGGATCGAAATTAAACAATATGAATTTGTATTTTAAAAAAAGAAATCGGTAATTACTAATTTAGTTAAAAGTTACGAATCATTAGTATATATCACTGCAGTTTACTCATCATTTTATTTTATTGGACAACTAAGACAAAAATATCAAAATTATTTATCAATCTTTAAAGTTTTTTCTTTATTTCCATTCCATTGTCTTCCATAAAGAAATTCTACAACTAATATTGGTGAAAAAAAAAAAAAGTAAATTCAGCTATAAGAACTAAGGAACTTTATAGTGAAAGTGGTTCTCATTTGGCATATTTAACATGAATTATACAAATCAGGCACATAGATTCAATTAATAAAAAAAAATAATAGCTAAACTATTTAGAACAATAAATGTCTTCATTCGAAAAAATTTTACTTTTCTAATGAAAACTTTTACAAATATAATTAATTAAAAATATTAAAAAAAATTAGGATTTTAGGAAATATTTAATATTTGATTATCTCCCTTATTTTTACTTATAATATATTTATTTAATTTTCGTCTTAATTGATATTTATCGTATTAATGATTAGCACGATATATTTCAAATTGTATAATTAAAGTACTAATTATTTTTAATCTTATATAATATCTATTTAAATTAAAAAAGACTACGCTTATATAAATTGTTCATTATTACCACTTTTCCTTTTATAATGCATGAGTTACTTCTATTAATGACTAACATCACTTTACATACTCATTAATATCTAAGACTCATTAAAACCGAATGATACCGCCATACCACCTGCTTCGGCGGAAATGGGTGGAGGGCCCCTTAGAAAGACATCTCTCACGACGTAATATGCCCGAAGACATAACAAACCAAATACCAAGAAGGAAAATCCCATATTGAGGTGGCGGTGGTTATTAAACAGTCAAGATGGTGCTGGAAACAATGCAGTACTTGGTGACAACAGAGGAATAGGAAACAGGTTTCGGATGAGGGGACCTTGGAAAGGATTACAGATGGTAGGTTGAGATATAACGGTCATTACCGGTGCTCAAGATCTTGTCAGAAGGTGATAGGGTATCCTCGTTTTCCCACTTTCTTTGGTGTTGTCGCAGAAGAGTTGCTTTCGAAGATCCCCATCGACGATTCCCCCTCCCCTTTTTAAGTGGCTCATTTTTGCATGCTTCCTTTTATAAAAAAGTTCTTATAGAATAATAGAATAGCTTAATCTTTTCAATATGTATATATATTTTTCCTTATGAACTGACGTTACTAATACCAAAAGAAAAATAAACTTTGATTTATTATTCATCAAATCAATGTTAGCTTTTATTAAATTGGTTCGATGATCATTGATTGATTTGATGCAAGGATTATATATATGTACACTTTTTTAAATTATTTGTTTATGATTTTTGATTATTCCTTTTAAAAAGAATTAATATAATACTTTTTATAAGGAAATTTGTTCTGAGTACATATAATTATATACAGCTTTGGAATGAAAACTTAATAAAATACAGAAAATGGAATTAATCGATTTAGCTAGTGGAACATCCATATATATATATATATATATATATATATATATATATATATATATATA
>JAPDSC010054021.1:332-23404 GCA_026290005.1 Latrodectus geometricus | reverse complement strand
TGAGACCATCTGGATCACTGGTCAATTAACTATGGAAGACACTCTCCCCTCGCTTTAATAATGACATAGGAATTCATTAATAATCGAATGCCTGGCCGCTTCGCCCACCCAGACAGCAGGACGGGGCAGTGTCTCTTTAACTGTAACCGAGTGAAAGCCCGTGTGGCGATTAAGATGTCCAATTAAGTGCCCGGTGGTCCATTATCACCGATGATCTCGGCTTAAAGAGCAAACTTCAGGACTTATTTAGCAGGGTATTAAGGCCGATAATATGAGATCGAAGTTAAAAGCCATTGGCTAATCTTTGACGTCAGGACGATGACGAAACATGATGATCATGAAAGACACTAAGCGGACAAGAAATGTAAGTGATACCTTGAAATAATTCTTAATTAGAATCGTAAGAAAATTAGTCAAATTTGTAAATTAAATTGTCGTGTAGAATAAAAAAAATTCAGTAATAAATTATCCTTTATTTATTGAAATAAACATAAAATAAATGTATTATTCATTTTTATATTTAAAATATAATAATCAAAGAGCAAATTTATTAGCATTTTTATGCATTTTGCAGTACACATTTCAAAAATAATTTAAAGGGATTTTGAAGAAAATAGCAAATCAATCTTTTAGATCCGCTTTAGGTTTTCAATTATTGTGTAGTAACGGAATTTTATAGTATTTATAATTTTTTATAGCATTCAAAATTACTATTAAGGAAACAGATGTTTAAGAAAATACATATTCGTATAGTTAAAATTAAGTATAGAGATATTTTGATATCATAATAGTATTTCCAAAAAATGTCTTTTCATTAAACTTTAAAAATTAATCTTGTTGTCTTTTACAATATTTAGTTTTTCCTATTTTATCAAATTTTAAAAAGTAACTAATATAGTATTCACATTTAATTATATAGAGTATTTTGAAAAATAAGTCACATTTTTATATATTATTTCTTAATGTTGAAATATACAATTAAAAAATAAATTGCTTTTTTTACAAAATACGTTATTCTATCATGCGGCATTTTTTTTTTAAATAATTGCTAATAAATAACATTACAATATCATATAAAACAGTTTTTTAGTAAATTTAAAATAATAATTATTATAAGATTCTCGAATATTCTTAAGAATTATCTAAGATCAATAATTGCCTATAAATTTCTATGCTTCATGTTTAAAAAGCTCTTAAAACCCTTAGACGTGAGATCAGACTCTGAGAGTATTTGTCAGTGTCATAAAATTCTTTTGAATGCCTTGATTATTAAATTTTAATCAAAGTCAATTAAGTACATAATATTATTATTATAGTCTTTTCACGAAAATCCGTGGAAACATTTGCTATCAATATCTATATTTTCTTTATTACAAAACCTTGATATATTTCGATTCTTAGATTTTAACAATTCAGATATAAAATTAGTAACTAAATATCCCATCACATTTCCACTTTCAAAAATATTCATTCCATTCATACAATTATATTTAAGTTTCATTCCAATGGTTTATTCAATTTATATTTTCTTGATAAATTTTAATCATTTCTGAAAACTGCATTCTAACATTCGTTTTAAATCTGTCACAATTTTCAAATTATATTTCAAAAAATAATATATATGTCTTTATTTTTTGTTAATAAAAAAATAGCACGCACAACATAGAAATATATTATCTATTCATCATAAAACTTTTTTGTTAATATTTCTTAGTTCGAGACAGCTTTGGAAATAGGATAATATTTTTTTATATTCATAATATTTTTTTAACAATTTGATGTTTTATTGTGAATTGAAATGCTAAGCAAAATTGAAATAAGGAGTAAAAAAATAGTAATAAACTATTCCATTTCATTCATACATTAGCTAATGTGAAATTCATGAACTCTTTACAAAAAGTAAATTTTAAAAAAAAAATCGGTTTTTTCCCCCTCCATTTGTTGGAAATAAAATAATAATGAAAGTTGTGTTGTTTTGTTTATATTATAGAATTTATGAATTTTTTTATTACTGAACAGATATATAAATAAAACCTTTAAAATAAGTTTTTCTTTCAAAATTTACATGACGGCGTTAGAAGAGAAATAAATATGATTCACTATTCCATTCATTATTATATTCAGTAAAGGTAATATGAAAAAAACTCATTTTTATTAGTAACTTTAAGAGAATTTCGAGTTAATAGATTTCCGGATTCCTTCTAACATAATTTTGTAAAGATAGATAATGATAAAAACATTTCCATAACATTTAAATTCCTTAAGAATAGTGTTTAGAGAATAGAAAATAAAAAAGCTAATATGAGAATGGAGCCTACAGCTATACTAAATTTGAGTAAAAGATTAAATTTAATTCTATAAATAGAAGCTATAAGCATTATATATTTTCAATTTTAAATCAAAGTAATTTTAACTTCTTAATGCTAGAGCAATTCAGCCTGATAAATTTAATTTGCCTGTGACTCAAATTTTGAATTTTTTATGCATTTTTTAGAATTTTAGATTTAAAAAAGAATTATGAAAATTTTTAGCTTGTTTATTTCTCGCTCTACGATTTCTCGGTGCACACGAAGGTTGAATCAACAAGGTGAAATTAAATTGTTTAGAAAGTCAAAAATTTTTAAGGAAAATTACTTTAAGCAACCACACACCAAATTAAGGGTATTAATACAAAAAAATGTCAGCTAACGATTAGAATTGATCATTCAAATACAAGTATAATTGATTTTCTAAGAATGTGTAAACAGCTATTATTTCTAGTTAGTTTTAATAGGATATGTTTTAATACATAATATGACACATAGAATATTCTTAAGGCTTTTAAGACAGCAACTGGAAAATTAAGTTAACAATAATAGTATTAACATTAATTTTGTATTAAGATAATAGCAAATATTCACTAACTAGTAAACGTAATTTGCAATAAAAAGTCCACTTACTATGAGTTTCAAAAACGTTATGTTAATAAAAATAGTTTTCTTTTTTAAATTTAAACAATCTTGTAGGAATTATATGATTTTATTTATATTATTAATTATATATATAAATAATTTATTAATATATATTGATTATTAACATATAAAATAAAATAAAGCTATCTAAATTTGAATAAAAAAAATTTGCATCAAAGAAAAATGACAACAAGATCCATATAATTTTAAAGAAATGTGACTTTGAGTATCCAATAGTTAAATTTTATGAATAATTCAAAGATACATATGATACACAGTAAATAACTATATAATACTTTCAATTCACTGTTGGTTAACTGTGTATACATTGAATTTTTAAACAATTTTTAAAGGTAGGTTCTTAACAAGAAATACTAAGTAATACTTTATTAAAGGGATATCTAAAATTTATGAGGATATAAATTAAAATTCAAGAAGTTAAAAACCTTGTTTATCAACATCCTTTTATAAACTCATGTGAATAATAATTTTGAATATATATAAATGATGCCAATTTTTTTTTAAAAATCTCTTAAAGGAACTTGCTTTTTGAATCCTTCCGATTATGTATTATCAAAATTATGTGCGATAAATATCAAAATTTTTCAGAGAAATATCATAGCAAGATGTCTTTCATTAAAAACGACTTTCATTTATCATAGCCTAATTTTACATAACATATTTTGTCTAAAATTTATTATAATTAAGTTTCTCATGTCCTATTGAGAATATTCTAAACTTCATGGTATTGTGTATATAAGTATGTTTATAAGTTAAAAATAATACATTTTTCAAAATTAATTGATAAACTTTTTGAGAAGAATAGTGTTAAAAATCAAGTTAAAAATTCATAAATATTTTCCTTTCTTTTTAAAATAAAATGAATTTAGTTGCAAAAAAAGAAAAACATTTTTGCAGTTATTCCCATACTATTTTACAATTTTCTTACTTAATGGATAAATAGTGATTCCAAGTTACATATGCAAAGAGATTGTAGCTTAAAAAATTATGGTTAGCTTTATTATATGTAGTGTAAAAGTAAAAAGTAGTGTTATAAAAAAGGCATCAACTAATCAACAGAATATAGAAATTTAAGGTAATACATAATAATAATAAAAATAGTATGTATTCCGCAAATATTATTAACATATAAAATCCTAAAATAATTTAAATAAATAAATAAAAATATAGCTACAATTCATAGAATATAATACTTTTCAACTTTTTAATATTTATTTTCATGAATGCTTTGTTTTCTTTTAAAACGAATTCAATTGAAAATTTGAATAATATATGTTAATACTCAATTTCATTCTTTGGGCTTGTTTATAAAGTTGCTCGGAATGAAAATGATATTTATAAAAGAAAATATGTGAATATGGATTGTGAAAATTGACTCGGATCACGCAATATATCATAAAAATGACATGTTATTAAAAACAATAGGAAATAAAGCGTGAGAAATAAAAGGATTCTCTGTCTCAAACAGGATATCACTCAATCTGTAAACAAAGATAATGTACCACTCAGTAAAAAAATATAATTGCTTGAAATTGTTTCCAGTTATTTTTATGAGAAACAATCAGAGAAAGGATTTTCATTGAAATATATATATATAGTTTAAAATAAAATTTTAAAATGCAAATAAAAACATTATTTTCCATAGATAAATATTCAGTACCTTGTAAGACACTGAATGAACTGAATATAAATTGAACTGTAAATATATATTAAACTGAAAAATTCCATTGTGGCGTGAAATCCATTATACGATGTAGCAAAAATAATTTTAGATATTTGCATACCGTTTCTAAAACATATTTGCACTGGAATAATAATAAAACAATAAAGTAATCGTTACAATTAATATGTTTTAGTTTGTTATTTTGAATCAAAATTTTCCCGACGGCAATAATTGCAGGAATAAAAAAGTTTTAAGTTAGATACCCTTTGTTTGATCCTTGGAGACCAAGAATTACAATTCAATAATTATTAGTACAACTTTACTACTTAAAACAATTTTTTTTAATTTTCATCCAAATTTAGAACGAATTTTCTTCTTCATCAAATTGTCTGATTATTACATATGCTGAGATCAGAAACTACAATTTAATCACAGTTACAGTCTATTTTCGGCAAATGAATTTATTTTGTTTTTATATATGCGAATTTACAATGATTTTTCAATTTCCCTTAATAAAAACACTGTGTTAGATTTTAATGTTAATTTTTTTAAATGCAGCTAAAATATTCAAACTTTCTATTGGAATAAAGATCAAAATATGACCTTCAAATTAATAACAATCAATTTAAATTCAATTTAGCGATGTAAATATAACTATCCAAGGAAAAATATTGTGAAATTTTTATAATTAACTCTTATAAATATTACAAAACTAAGTTATAAAAAGATTACGAAAATTTAGTTACGAAATTGCAATCGACAGCATTTCAAAAATTTTTAGATTAAAACGATTGTTTATTATTTTATTTGCATCAATAAAATCGTATAATAAATAAGAAAAAAATATAATTTTCAGATTCCCAAAATGCCACAAACTTATAGAAATATTTTTAAACAGTTAAACTAATACAAGGTCAACCATTTATTAGATTAATGTTTACAAGCGTTATTAATACATCCAATATTGCCGAGATAGCATTTAATCTGTTATTTATAATTTTTTTAAGATTCAATCACAATATTCATTTTTAAACTATAACTTTCGTCTTACACATAAATTGCTTTCAATACATAAATTGCTTTTGTATTCCGTGTTTATATTTTTTTCAGAGTTACAAATAAAATTTTATAATAGGTACGGTTATTTCAATAACATAATAATTTCAAAGAAAATCGCTAATTATTTACTCTTTTCAAGCCATTTCCTTTCTTATAGCATCTATAATTAATACTTTTGTACTCGAAAACAGTTTCCTTAAGCTAACATTTTGGTGGGCATTGATGGTTAATATGTACTTAAACAAAACGAATGATTGATACAGGTTATTTTAATTTCTATCAACACTGCAACAAGAAAATGATTCACAGTCAGAGCGTGACTATTATTCGTATATTTTATTCGAATGATAATTAAATATAATTCTTAATTTACTATAAAGCTACAAAATTCCACAAAAAAATTGATGATCATTGACGTCAAAAATACTTTTTTAGTATTTGTTACTCCGACAGGAAACAAAAGGTTTGACTGCACTGATGCTATAAAAGATTGAAAAATTCTAGGAAGTGAATTAAATAACTAATTAATTAGCATAGAGTAATTAAGCGTTAAATTAAAAAATTTTCCATACTTTGTACGATTTATATTAATTATAAGACTTTTATGATGCATTTCTGACTTAGAATGAAAAAACATATTTTTAAAAATTAAACTATAAGGGAAATTAACCGAATTAAGCGATTTAATCTTTACGAGAGAGCCATTATATTTTCTGTAATATATCTGAAAAGATAGAAGCCAAACTGATTGAATGGCTTCCGCTTTGGCTTACGATTCTACAGCTCATGGGTTTGATTCCCATCTTGGTCGTGAAAGCTTACAGGAGTTTGGAATCCACTTTAAATTGTAAGTTCCTGGCAAAAAATCGGTAGCAGAGCTTCAACCAACTAATCAGAATTACATAAATACTGTCATAGTAAATTAATTAGACTTCATAAATTGTTATGGAAGTAAATTGTAAATTTTAAGGGCGTAATATGACAGTTTATGAAAATTCAAAAAAATAAGTTCGGAGCTTTTATGAGTTCGATGCAATTCAGCAGAAATGGAAATTTCTATGTAAATCAGTAACACTTATGTGATTTAATTTCCCCAACAGCAAAGTTGCAAAAGAAATACTTTTAAAAAAATCAAAAGTATGCTAATCATTATTACTTTTTACTTATGATCACTTGCAATTACTGAAATGCAAACTTAATCATTAGCATAAATAAGCAAATAAAATTTTCCGATTTCCATTGATGAAATCAACTGCTAAATGACTTTAAAGAAAGTAACAAATCCAAGTTAATTTCAACCAAAACCAAATCAAAACTTTTCAAAAGTTCAAAAGAAATGTTCTAGAATGTCTTCACAATAGTTGAATTATGAATAATAATATACAGCTCACATGTGTTTGAGATGAAAAGATAGGTGAGATCAATTATTTGAACAAATAAGCATTCTTTGAACTGATTATTATTCATTTCAGCATATATATATAAATACATATTTCAATAAAATTATACATATCTTTTACTGAATGACAAAATTAAGCAAAAAAACAAATTTTACTTATCTTAATTGTATAAGTTGAATTTATAAATTATAATAAAATATGACTAACACATACATTTAACATTTCAGTTTTATTTACAAACAATGTTGTTCATAGGAAAAAAATGAACTTTCTTATTGTATTCTTATTCTAAAATTCCTTTTAGGCCAAAATCTTTAAAATGTACTATATTGAAGTTTTATACAATATTTATGAATATAAGATTATATTAAAAACAATGATCATAATTCTTTTCTAATTAAACTTCTTTTATTCCATGGTATACACGAGATAAAAATACAATTCACTTACAAAAAGCTATTATTCAATAACTTTAATTTTTGGTATAAATAAGGAAATAATAGTTAATTGTTATATCAAAATAGAACTAAAAAATATTAAAATTGTACAAATATGCGGGAGACTTTTATTTATGTGATAGTACTAGAAAAAAAAATCGAACCTTGCTATAGTTATAATCGCAGGCTTAGGGAGTGGAAGCAGGAAATCTTTGGTGATGCTCACTAGATGGCGCACTTCCTCCTTCGAGGAGACATGATGAGGTAGATCGCAGTCGTCACAGGTACAACCCGCATCATTCAGAATGTCCGGATCCGGAGGTCGCCCATCCGGGAACGTATCCAGTAATGGTTGCACTGCGGATAACCTGTACAGTTACAATGATTTGCCCGTTAATGTTTATTATTAGTCCACAGTGATGATAGTAATATTGAGAAATTAAATAATCATTTCATTGTAAATCTTTTAAGAAAATCAGACAAAATTTATAATAATAAACTAAAATATCAATACAAATAAGCAAAATAATTTTCTGTTAGGAAATCGTTTTACAAGCAAAATGATTAAGGTTAAAAATAATATTTCCTTAGTTTTAGCAACAATTCTAATTCGACAGGAGGATCATATAAGTGTCTATCAAATTATTTGTTAAATTTACCTACATTTTTAAAATATTGTACTAAAATATGATAAAGTTAAAATGATTCTCAGAAATTCATAGCTTAGAAAAAGTCAACTATAGTAAGTTATAATAGTTTAATATTTTATTAATTATAATAAGAGTTAGCAATAACAAAGTCTAACTGCCGTCGACGTGTTTAAGAGAAATAACTTGTTTTTAAGCTGACAGTATTTAAATTTATTTTAATGTACTTTATCGAATTATAATCTTTCAAAGAAAATAATGTGAATCTTTAGCTACCGATAAATGTTTTCATATTTGTTTAGTATATAAGGTCTTCTTTTTTCAAATTTATTTGAAATACTAAATATACAAAATTAAATATTCATTAAATATTTCTATTTATGGTATTAAATGTAATTTACAAAAGTTTCTTGCAATTTACAAATGTAACTTGCAAAAAACGTAATTAAAATTACAACTTATGAGCAAAGAAAAGTTTTAATACCTTATTGGTGTTTAATTTAAAAGCAAGTCATAATAATAATAATAATGATTTAACACTGAATAATTTTTATTTCACATTGACTGTAACAACACATAATCGACAATAAATTGTTGTTTAATTATAAACTTCAGTAAATTAACAATTCATTGATGTCAGAACATACATGTACTTATAAAACTATGAAAAGATAAGCTTAAATCTATGACTATTGATTATAGATAAGAAAAAGAGATCAATATACTATTTAGATAATAAAAATATTTTTATTACCCAAAATACTGACTAATCAACATCTTAGATAAGAAATAGATTTGTGTTAAAGACGTTGAATCCAACTTTTAGAGCAAGATTGTAATAAATAGCGCATACTAGATTATTATATAAACATTAAAATGGCTTACAAAAACGACCAAATAAAAAGAACAAATGTATTAAGAGTATTAATATTGAAAATTAAGATGGTTTTTGATTTTTAATAGAATCGCCTGAGAAAAATACTCATAAAAATTTTATCTTAATCTCTTATTTAGAATCTACTATATTTATTTTGTCATTAAAATCATCATAAAATTAAAACAAAGAAAAATATAAAAAAATAAATTATCTTTTAAATATATTAAAAATATTCCATCAGAAGAAAATTATAATAATGCATATTATTTGAAATGATTAATTCTATATTTATGAAGTAGTATCAAGAGATTCATACATGGTTCAAAGCTTTTAAATCAAATTTATAAATGGTTAATTTTGAAGAGACATTTTTATTTCAAAGATATTTAAAAAGAGAAATTGTAACTATTTTATGAGATCTTTATTTCCAAATAAAAAGATAAAAAAATAACAGCTAATTAAAATTACGAAAAATATAGTCATAAAAATTCCTTAGCTATAAAAACTAAAAAATTTTAAAATCTGACATCCTAATTTATATCTTCAAACATTCTAGTATATGCAACAGCTGTTATAATAAGTTAATAATAACAGGTGTTATAATAAGTTAACATTCAGCTGTTGAGAATGCTTATTTTGAATGCATTCTCAACCACATGAAAACCATCAGAGTTCAATAAAGACAGAAATCTTCCGCACGCTTTAAAAAATATGAAAAAGGATGGAAATACACGGCAAAGCGTTTGCTTAAGATAGTTTTAAAAGTTAGAAAAATGTATTGCATAAAATGAAACCGTTTTTACATAAATGCCGTCTGTTTATTATAAAAAAAGAATTGAATTAAATTAGAAATTGTATTAAATTAATGCTCAAGTTATTTCATTGAATAAGATTTCATTTGAGACAAAGAATGCTTGGAGCAAAGTTTCTGTTTGAGTCTGTAGTTTTATTTTCGAATTTTATTTTATTAAGGTAAGAGCATAGCTTTCATATATAACTACCAATTATTAGCACTCTCCTTTACACGTGAACCACCACAATAATTGACCTTCTAACCGCAAGATATGCATCTTGTATTGAAATTATAGTTTTGATAGACCACAATAGACGATTTAAGTCTATTGTGGTCTATCAAAACTATAATTTCTAGCTCAAGGCTGATGAAAAGTTTATAAATATCATTGTTTTGTTTTTTTAGTATATTTATTAGAAATAGAAGGACATGCTAATGTGAAGAAATTCCAAAAACTTCTCTGTTTTGGTTCACATTCTTTGTAACTAAATAGTTGTTTGATTTACTGATGTTTTACATCATATTATTCAGATGCCAGCTTACAAACTGTCTGACACACACATATGTATACTCAAAATAAAAATACACCTATTCAGCAACTATTCAGTATTCATGTTCAATAGACGGCATGATTGAGCTTAATACAGTAAACTTTACATATTACGTTTTAAAACAAAAATTAATCTTAATTTTATACACTTCTTATTTTTACAATACTCAGTGTCATATTCATTAATAATAATGTTTTATGCTTTAGCAAAAGGAATATATTGTAGATGTAAATTTTCAAATCGAATATATAGAATTCAATTATGTTTTATTTAAAAAATAAACAGTTTAAAATCAAGAAACAGTACAAAAGGTATAATTATAAACAAAGTAAACTTTAAAATTTATTTCAAATCATGAGACTTTCATTTATAATTTATTTTGAACTTTGCAATATTATTTGGTGCAAAGTAACATTTTATGTAAGCATTTAGAAATATCATGCCTCAATTTAAAACATTATGAAAAATATCAATGAAAACATTCCTTTTGAATGATGTAGAATATTTTAGAAGATCACATAAATAAAAACATCAAATTTTATTAGAAAAGAAAAATAACATTTTTTAAGCAAGTATCTAATTTTCAGTAATTAAATTTCATATATAATAAAATTTTTAAGCAAATAAGAGTTAAATTCCTCTTGTAAAATAATTAACTATACATTATTTATACATTGAATTGTGAGTTAAGTAAGTAATTTTTTTATGTACAATACAACTAATATCCAAGCAATGTGTTATTTATAAAGAATACTTTTTCTATACTTTATCTATTAAATACTTTGGTAACATAAAGGTCTGTAGCTAGCAATATTCTCAAATTTTATGGATCTATATAAATAGAGAAAGTACTTACTACAAATTACCTGCAATAAAACAAGAAAATTCAGTGAATAAAATACCAGCTATTTCACATAAATTAATTTAGAAATAGTATAAATATTAAGATAGCTTTTTTATTCACGTTTAAAATTTTACATACTATGTTTTATAATATGAAAATAAAGCATTTTTTAACATAGTAATGCAATGGTTAAAACTATCTACTGTTTACTAGATACTGTTTTCTCCTGTATTGATATCATAATTATCAATACAGGAGAAAACAGTATCTTAAAAGAACTTAACAGTATTTGAAAGTTGTTGGAAAATATAACAACTATCTTATAATTTTAAACCGCACACACAATCACAGTATATCAATATTTCAACTTCGAATTTTCATACTATACTAATAGAAGGTAATTAGATCCTTCTTTTGGGACGTTTATCGAAGTTTAACTTTCAAAGACTTAAATTAGTACACTGATTTTTAGTGGGTGTTAAGCATAGAACCCACTACCTTACAGACTCGAAAACGATAAAATATTTTTCTGCTAAAACGAAATAAATATTTTTAGACCCAGGTTGTAATACGATATAAATCGTGGAGCAAAGAGAAATAATATCATCCTTAATTATATATTTTAATGACTGAAATACAGCTTTCTACGAGTATAAATTATCGTCGGTAACTTGTGCGTAAATATGGACAGTATATTTTTAATCTTTTAGTGCTATTTACAAAACAAAATATTCAATACGATAGGAAAGGAAACGTTCATTTTGATTTCAATGGCTAAATATACATTAAAGCTGCATAGAATTGCAAAAAGAAGTACTGGAAACGGGAATGGAATAATTTTTTTAAAAAAAGAGGACCATGTTTTTTAAAAGATCTGGTATCAGCAATGCCTTACTCATAAGTTTCGAACTTAAGAATGTCGACAAAAGCCATTGTGTTCTCTTGATAGCTTGATAAATATTTCAGTTGTCACCTTAATATATTTTGAAATAATTTGAAATACAATTGGAAGAACAGAAATAATTGGTATCAATTATGTCTCGCACTTAGAAACCATGAAGTGAAAGAGGGAATCGGTCACTTTAGTTGGGCAATGAGTAGCTGTGATTTCGAAACAGATATTTCCTAGTTTTATTATGACTACCTCATGATAGTTGATTTTTCTTTGTCAATAAATGAAAAAGCGGAAAGTAATAGAAACATTTTATAAGCTATCAAAATTATTTTATAAAACAGAAATAAATAGTTCATGTAAAGGTACAATACAAAAAAAATACATAAAATAATTCATGGTTTCTATATTCTTTCTATGAATCAGAGGTGAAAAAAAAGATTCAATGAAATTATTCCTGTCATTTAAGATAAGAAAATCCTTTCCCAAATAAAGACTAAACTGCAGCATTCCTGAAGGGTAAGCATTTGGTATTTGACTCAATTGTGGTTGTGAGGCGTTCTACTGAGTCATACAAAACACACATATTTTGATTTTCTCTCAACAGGAAATACAGTCAGCGAGCATCAAACCACATCCGACGAGATAGAGGATTATGTAACGGCATTTTATATGCGACAGATAATCCTTTCTCACTATTATGAGATAGAGGAAAACAAAATAATCGCTTCTTAAAATTATGAACTGATAACATGTATTTAAAGAACTACTGGGAAAATGAAACAATGATGCAATCCAGTCCTGTTAGAAGGAAATTTATGGGGCCAGCGAGGTTTATTCATTGAATCTAGATTTATTCTAATGTTTGGGACCTCTCTAATCATGGAATCTCAATACTTCAATGGAGTTTTGGCAAAATTTTAGTAATACTGAGTGAAAAACAAAATTTTTCTCAGTTCTTCTCACAGTAATTAATTTTAAAATTAGATAGGTCTGGGTTCAGACCAGAAAAAAATATAAATACCGATTTAAAAAAAAAAAAAACAATTTTTCAATTATATACATTTGCTTTTTTTTATATTTCACTATCAGCTATCACCAGAAATAGTTATATATATAAATATGTAAATGGCTAAAATGTATCACACTATGAATCTGAAGAAAATACCAAGATTTTCTGTAATGATTAACATACGAAATTTTCATAAGATATTTTTATCTTCAGGTGAACATCGAAAGATAAAAATATAGTTTAACATTATTATAGGAAATGAGTATATTTGAAAAACCAAGTTTTCTTTTCACATGTTTTACTAATAAATAAGCCATTAAAGTGACTAAAAGAATTTTACACTAGACGTGAAATTTTAATACATATACATATGTACTCTTGAATAGATATGTGAATACTATAAAGCAATCCTATCGTAATAAGCTCGATACTTGATCAAGCTGAGGGCTATGGCGCTGAAAGTGCCTATACACATTAATATTTCCCAAAATACTCTTCGACTGCTTTGACGTCATTTGATATTTGTTCATATTGATAAATATCAAATTTATTTCTTGGTTTAGTAGCTTTGATAGGCAGAAATAGGCAGCTGGAATCACAGTAATCTAAACTGATGCGGTGCAAATAAAAAATAATTCATGAGGATGGTTCGAAATTACTAGGATGAGTTCTCTTGAATTGAGTATTTTCAAACTGCCTATGGAACGATTTCTCAACACTTAATTTGATCTCCTCAACATTAACATAGTTTGGATAAATGAAAAAATTCTTTTGCCCTTCAAACATAAATAAAATCTATAAAACAAAAGTTTTTGTTGTACTAATTTTATTGTCAATTTTGCTCATTTTGAATAAAATATACATACACATATTTACACACTCACATGTATATAAGTTGATGCCTAAAACATGCAATTTGTAGAAAATATGCAGACTAATTATCCCAAAAGAGCAAATTTTATAGTCAATTTTAAATACAGAAAGTCAATTATTTCTTAAATTTTACTTTGAATATTTTTATTCCATCATATAAAATGTCTAATGGATATCCATTAAAAATCTATAATATACTAATCTTGAAAACTCGGAGACGATTGAAAATTGCTTTAAACCCATCCTTTATAAGCTTTTTTCTAATATATGAACTAAAAAAAGAAACTTATATATATATATATATATATATATATATATATATAAATATAGATGTCTGCTTTAATGTCTGATCTGTTAAATTAAATTTATTGGACAAAGTCATGGAATTGATATATTTTCAATGGCAATCCTAGAAAATTAAAAAAAAAAAAAAAACCTAAATTGTGCACTTCTACACAGTAATATTCTTTCTCCTGCAGTATTTAGTTAATTTCTAAATTAATTTAAAAGAATTTACATGACTGCGATACTTCTTTCTTAAAATCTGAGAATCTCTGTGGTTAACTTATTGAATGTGTGTTTTTTAGCTGTATTAATATATAAATATTAAATAAAAATGCATTTTAAATATATTGAGTAATTAATCTTTAATTGTTAATTTTATCTTTAATTTGCATAAAATATGCAACATTATTTAATGCGTTAAAAGAAGACCGATTAGTTTTTACCGATTAGTTTATAAGAAAATATTCTAATATTGTATGCTTACAACACAGAAGAATCATTTTGATAATGTGGCTTTTCATGACATTATCTCCTGAAAATGACACTAGACGAAGAATGTAAATATAAAAAAAAGACATAGTCTTACACTGATATATCGAGCAGTAGTTAGAATGATCTGAACTTTAATAAAATATAATATACAATTAGATCCAGCAGCATAAAATAAAAAAAAGTTTTTTTGTCGAAAAAATTAGCACAATGCCTAGTACGAAATGGACCAATACTTAAAACCATAAGTCATTAAAGAGACATTTTATGTCATGTGCTATATTAATGTAATGCTAAACTTTGCTCTTAATTGTACTTTTGTTAAAAAGTACAATTAAACAGAGATTGATAACGAATAAGGAAATATAAACAAACCTTCTAATACAAAACTACCGATATATAATCCACAACAGCTAAAAAATATTATCATTGATTCAAGAAAGTAAACGAAGAAGATATCAGGATGAAATTTAAAATTCTTTTGATATTTGTGAATGATGAATTAATTATTTTCTAGAATGTTTATAATTTCTTTTACAGAATTAGTATCTTCTTTTCAGCGTAAAGAACATGGTTTATTCACCTAGTAACAATCTGGAAAGAAAACACTAAAACTTTTCTTAGTCATAATGCACTTGATTTCAACGAATTAATGTGATTATTTAATGGTATAGGAAATAATGGAATAGTTCCAGATAGCTGCTAAATTAAGATTCGAATTCTTTTCGCCACCAAAGTAATATTTAAGTAAAAGAAAGGTATACCAGATATGTTAGTAAATTTTGTACTTTAATTTACATTTAGAAACAATGAAAACGACATAAAACGAATAATCAACATTTAAATCTCAAAATGCTTTTTCTGTGGTATAAAGCACAAATAATAAATAGTGATTATAGATTTTAAATTAAAGTCTATTACAGAAATGATTTTCTCTAATTATAGCAGTGTTAGAGACAAAAAAGTTGATTCGAAATAAACGTCACGCACTATCCCATTGAATATAATACAGATAAGTTGAAATGCAGAATAACGTATTAAATTATTTTGAATTCAAAGATAGTTTACCAACTATTTTAATAAAATAATAGTTTGTATTACGAAAAGTTAGAGTTCTTAATCGATTCAAAGATTTTTTTGTGTTAAACTATTGTAAACTTTTGACCATGCGATGCATTTTGACTTATGAATGGGTTTTTCGTAACTAGTATCCGTATTTATTTGTCACAAAGGAGAAAACCTGGAAACTTTACAAGCACATATGCATAGGAAAGCAGAAACGCAACGACCAGCTGCCATTGCTCAACAAAGGCTAAGATTGAACCCAGAATTTTTTCCCTTTCGAAAAAAATGTTTCTAACAGACGGCTGCAGTTAATTCCATATTAAATATATAATTGTTATTTTCATACGAAATTCGATTCCAATTAAAACAAACATCAATAACTGCATCCGTAACTTGAGAACTTCAAATTAAGCTGCATACCAAACTGTTAGTGTTAATCTTAAAATGAAATCTAGAGAAAGTCATTAAATATTGGAAGAATTATGATTTCATTTAAAGCATACTTTTTTTTCTGGGCTTTGAATCAAAGTCCAACATAAGGGACAAATGTTCTGCAGAGATTAAATTGTGCTACGCTTGTGTTGCTTCTAGTTTTCTTTAATAAGATCTAAGAGGGCATATTCTGCAATGTAAATATATATGAAAAATATCATATGGCTCTGTTTAAAGTTCTATCTTTAAATAAAGCAAGTTATTATAAAAGTACAAGTATTTTTAAAGTAGAAAGTCAAAAATTATTAATTTCAGAAAATTAAAACAAACAAATTCGGAAGCATAACATCAGAAAAAAAAAGAATATTTTTGGAAAATTGGTTTAATTGTCACTCAACCTTCCATTTTTGCGGATGAGGATTAATTTGATCGGGAGCCACAGTTTAAAGTGGATTTCAAACCACTACTCAAGGTAGGATTCGAACCCACGAACTTTTGAAATAAAAGCTAGAGCACACTATTTTGTAAATATTTTGTTTCGAGAATTTAGTTTGTGTTTTGTTTAGATATTTTGTTTGTGAGATTTTAGTTTGATATTTAGCAGTAAAATTGTTCAGCTGATTCTTTCATTTGTGATAATTATTAAAGATGTATGTATGTGAGAGAGAGATTAATTAATTGATTGATTTTTTTCTAAAATTTACATATGCCTCAAATAATCAAAAATTAATCAGTATATTATAAATCTTTTTATTAGGTATGTATACTTAAATGAAAATATTTTAGTGAATCTAAAAATCAATGAATTCAATAATTATTAGCATAGTGAGAAAGGAATTATATATCAATTTCTAAGAATCCAAAAATATTCTCTTTCGAAAACATCAAGTCTCAGTTTTACAACGAAAGACAACTATGAAAAGTATAATTTTAATTGTCTAGAAACATGTAGCGTAATAAATATAAAAAAAAAACTTCAGTAGCTTTTTTTCATATTGATAAGGCATTATAAATTAAATAATTATAAATGAATATTCAAATTTATGCAATATGTGAATATTTGATGAAAGATTATACCCCAAAACAAATTTCTTCCCATAAATATGATAAGAAAAATTGAATAATTTTTTTTATTTTAAAAAAGTTTGCACTTTTTAAAAGATTTTTTCCCAAAATATTTAATAGCTGAACTAAATATTCATACAATTTCTATAAACTTATGTTTCGCTTTGCAGAAAGTATTTTTATATTATTAATTTTGTAAATTACAATGGAAATTAAATAAAACATCATCTATAACATGAAATATCATTCAAACATCATTGCATACTTGACTTGGTATGATACTAAAAATAGTTTTAAAAACTAATTATTTTTGCACTATAACAAGACAACTTTTTGAAACATTCAATACTGTTTTTATAGCTAAATCAAATTCTTCAATTTTGTAGCTAAACATAAGCAGATACTATATATATATATATATATATATATATATATATATATATAAACTTTCGTTTAGTTATTATTCGTCATTGAAAGAAAGATTGAACTTTTTTATCTAATGACAGTTCCCTCATTTTTTTTTATCATAAATAACATCTGAAAATTATTTTTCTTTTCTTTTATTTCTGTTTTCTCTTATATTCTTATACATTATACTCAGTATGAAAAATCATTATGCAAATAATGACAAACTTAAGTTACTGCTTTGACCATGGAAAATAATTATTTTCTTGATTAATAATACATATCAATGTTTGAGTGTCTTCATATCTTAAACTCTGTGATGCGAGATTTAGTTTCCGATCTACATCATCTTAATTCTTATGACAGAATTAATTTATTTTCTTCGAAAGGTAATCGATCAAGAAAGGTATATAAATTAGTTTTCATGGAGAATAAATATATAAAAATCATTAAATTACCTTGAGTCTTGGATGGATAAATAAATCTTTTAGTAGACTAGCTTTTATATAAAAATATATAATATAATATATATTAAAAGCTAGTTTAATAAATGATTAAGTAAAAAATGTTTCGTAATTTTGGTTATTGAAAATTATTTTTAAACAATTTCGTGGCAAAAGTCTTTCAATAAGAAATTAAGAAATATTTCTTGTACTATTGTAGTAAAAATTTAAAAAAAGAAAAATCATTCTCGGTTATTATTTGATATGCAATCTGTGGTTTCTTTTATTTTAATATTATACAACCAAACTAATATAAATGTTTAAAATATTTTGTGAAATTTAAATATATAAATTTTTATTTAATATAGTATTTAATGTGACTTTTTAGTACTATTTATAAAAATTCGAAATTTACTGAAAATCTGCTTTTCCATATTACCTGTTCTTTTACACGTACTTTTTGTTTACTTTCTTTAAATTACTTGCTTATTTACATAAGACCCTTTTATTGCTGAAATTAATATTGTATATATATATAATATCAAACTATCTTATTCAATAAATTGACACAAATTCCAACACAAAGCATTAATATTATTGTTGCCATGTTTAATTATATGTACGAGACAATTTCATTTTTGCATTTGTATTGTAAACTTTTATAAACACAAACTAACTAAGATGTTTATTTCAATTAAGTTAAATAATTGATAATGTTCCTTTAAATTAAATACTTATTAATGTTTTGTTTACACTTAAAAGTGAAACATAGCCTAAACAAAAGTCAAATATTTCTGTAATGAATATATTTCCCAATTTACTGCGAAATAACAATCGCTCAAATTTTTAAAATACTTTAATGAATTAAATAAATCTATGAATGTAAAATCAGTTTAATTATAATTTTTTCATTATATTTATTTATCTTACAGTGAAATAAAATTTTGAAACTGCTCTATTAAATTTCAAAAAGTAAACTAATTGAAAATAAAAAGCTTATAGTAAAGAATAAAACTGTAACAAACATTTTAAGCTAACTGCTACATTTCCTTTCCCCGACATAATATATTTTAATTGAATTATACACGAGTTTCAGATGGAAATTCTTCAATTTAAAAATTTTAATTAAACACTGTTTATATTATTATTGTTTACTTTTATTAATACTTACAACACGTTCAAGTTTGTTGATGCATTACGAGAGAAAAATGTGTCTTTCGAAACAAGAAGATTTTTTCACATTTTTCGGAATGTTCATTAACAGGTTAATTAAGCTTGCATAATTGTAGATTAAACAAGAGTCGGAAATTGTTTTTCTAATTGCTAAAGAGGTAAAAAAACTAGTTTGCCTTGGAATTGTTATTTTTCCAGAAGCTAAAAGACTTAAAAGTTTCGGAATAAATTTTGTTGTATTTATTTTTAAAACACAATTTTAATACATATTTTCTTATTGTTAGGTTTGTCTTTTTAAATGATTAAATTAAAATGCTGCTTTAATTGCTACATTTCATATTAAATTTATGAATATCACTCAAATCCCGTTTATCGCAAAAATTATCTCGTAAAATTATTTTTAGTGAAAATATAAGTAAATTATGAAATTTTATTAAAAATGTATTAATTGTCTTATTTTTAGATACATGCTTCAATTATAGAAATTTTAAATTCAAAATTTCTAAGAACACAGTTTTATAAAAACTTATTTTACTATTTATTTCTCGTAATTGGCATAACTTAATTATTGCATTATATGTAATAAACTGATACATATAATTTTTACGTTTTCAGGTTTATATTTTAAATATTTCTAAAAAATAAATTTTCATTAATTTATAAATCTTTTTATTTTCCTTATTTAATATACATATTTCAGTAAAAATTCCAAACTAAATTAAATTAACAGTAAGAACCACGAAGTGTTTTAAATAATATCCCAAAATTTTCTGAGATAAATATTGTATAGGGTTAACTCATCTACAACTTCATTTACAAACGTAAGAAATAAAAAGTAGTGCATTTTTTAAAAATGAGGACCTATTCTAAGAAATCTTTTAAGAAAAAAAATATCAACAGAATTCCGGGCAAAATAGTAAAAGAAATACAATTTTAAGAAAGGAGTAAATAAAAGAACCAGTAAGATAAGAAAATTTCTAATAATGGATAAAAACTTAAGTGAAAAAATTAATTATTTATTGTCTTAAGATGTGCTTTATATTTTATCTCACAACAGTGTCCTTTTGTTTGAGTCATAATCGGAAGAGATCTTTAAGCTGAATGTGAAATCACAGAAACAAACATGGAATATTTATTGAAATAGAATGATGTATTTTTCAATCAAACTTTCATAATATACGATAAATATTTTTTATAAATTTTCAAAATCACAATTCACAAAACTATATCGTAAAATATTCAGCGGATTAGAAGGCTAAAGATTTTTTAAAAATTTTATTTTAAGTTAATCCTCAAATTACTTTCAGTGAATGAATTTACATAAAATTATTGTAAATAAATTTATTTACTACAAGGAATGCAAAATATATCATAGCAGATTTATAAACATTTGTGTTGTGTGTTAAATGTTTGAGTGCTATTTAATTATAAAAATACAATATCTAAAATCGTTATTTTGAATGACATTAGTCTGAAAACGTAAGTTAAAATGAATTAAATTTAAAGTCATTACCCACAAGTTTAAATTTAGGAATTAATTATAAAATTACTAGGATTAAAGATGCTCAAGAAGATGACTCTTAAAAGGATTTTAAACCACGATTTCTGAAATAATTTATAAAAACAACGTATTAAAAATATTCTTAAACTAAGACTGGCATTACATTAAATAAAATATAAGATAAGTTAAATTAGATAACTTAAAATTCTATTAATGGCAAAATTATTTGCATTGTTTCTTATTCAATTTTAATAAAGTCTAAATAACAATTCAGTATTAAAAATTAAATTTAAGGATTTGTAAATCAATGTATTATAAATTACAATGAAAATAAGTAATCGAATTATACTGAGTTGCAAATTTCTCAAAAGTGTTTTTGAGATTACATAAGTTTTATCAATTTGTTTTATGAGAATTACCATCCCTATCGTTTGCATAAAATTTTGTATTTGTGAAATTTGCAAAAAAATTCCATCTAAGATTATTTGGTTTATCTATTATATTTCCTAGTAAAGATCAATTAAATGAATTTTTTTTTTCTTTTAAAATCTGTGATCATACTATGAAATATTGTGATAACAAAATGGTCTCTTTAAATTCAATTTTAGGTAGTGAATTATAAATATTTGCTATCAGGAAGTACTGAAACTGGTATTTGGGAAGCAACTGTATATAATAAAGTCTCACATTTTTAGTTGCATGCAATCAAAGAAATAATTTTGCATTTTGGGCTTACAAAGAAAGTTATTAAACTAAAAAATATATGCTTCATTAATGATATCAACAATTAATTGCATTTTATAACCAAGAAAATATACTGAGTCATATTATGCATAATTC
This sequence comes from Latrodectus geometricus, assembly GCA_026290005.1. Classification (NCBI taxonomy): domain Eukaryota; kingdom Metazoa; phylum Arthropoda; class Arachnida; order Araneae; family Theridiidae; genus Latrodectus; species Latrodectus geometricus. The sequence continues at coordinate 1,686 of JAPDSC010054021.1, read as the reverse complement.
CCCATCAAGAAAATTTCGCAAATTCGTAGTACCGTTGCATTCAATCTCTTTCCAAACTTCAAAATTGATGCTTCCCAAAATCCTTTTCTTGAACCTTATTCAGCAATACAGCAAAAGTATATTTGTAATTAAAAATAAAATGTTATATTTGAAAGCTAGAACATAAGAATCATAATAAATGGGGAATTCCATCTTATTAATCTAATTGAATGTTCTACATATTGTCTAAATGTTGGTTTAACTATTGAATAAGCATACATTGTTTATAGCATTTTAGCCTTTTACTTCAGTCAACTAACGTAATCAGTATTTACAAATTAATATCATCCTTATTAAGAAGCATATTTTTAAAGTTTATTGCCGGTTCCTTCATCTGTTTATTCAATTAATAGTTTTAGCAATTTGCTTAATAACATCAACGTTAAGTTCTTGATTTTGACAAAGAAAAAAATTAAGGCATTTTTTTTTTCTAAAACTCTTAGAATTATGAAAGGAACAGTTCAATACTTTATGACGAATCAGAGAAATTACTAAAATCAATTAGCAATCAATAAAAGAAAATCCCTCAAATTATAATTATTTTCAGTCATCAAATCAGAATGGCTATTCGCTTAGAATGTCACGTGATTTTTCAGGGAGCATTCCCGAAATAACATGCTTTCCAAACCACAAAAAGAGGGGGTGCTTTTCGAATTAGGTACCAAATAACAAACCCACAAAACCGATTTAACGGAATGGTTTTGGGGGAAATTTAACCCTTTGCGCCCTCTGCGTACGGAGAGGAAATCGCGGCTCCGTCGCCTTGGAGACCGATAGGCGGGCGTGGCCCGCTTGCATCCCGTTGTCACGGCAACCGGCATTATCGGAATGGGTTAGAAGGGTGATGCGCCCGTGTCGTGCAGGAAAACTACGAAATGGGGGTGTGGTTTCCGTTGCATAACCGACAGAACTTGGGCCAATCCACGCCGCCCCCAATTGGACTGGAGATAACCCTTTGAAGGGGTAAAAGAGTGTATGTCAGTTACACCAAAAGATTGTCTGCCAGGTGGGGAAGGCAATGAAATTATGGATAATCTGCAGGAATTTCAGAAGTAGTTTTGGGAGGAATGATCCTTCAACTCTTGAGCAAATGACGCATTAACAGCAAAAGGAACAGTTTATCATAGAAATTAGCCGAATTCACTGGATGTAAAATTTAAACAATCATTGTGGATTCATTAAAAACAAAGAAAGAAGTATCTAAATACAATGGATTACTGATTGTAACTTATTAAAAATACATGAATGAAAATTTTTAAGACAGGAAAACTATATATATATATATATATATATATATATATATATATATATATAT
>JAPDSC010054018.1:0-12323 GCA_026290005.1 Latrodectus geometricus | reverse complement strand
ATATATATATATATATATATATATATATATATATATATATATATATAATTGATTACAATATTGTAGCCTTTAAGAAAACTTAAATATATTTTTTTTGCATTCCTTTTCTTTTCACTAAATTAACTTAAATCTATTTTCAATTTTAAATAGTATACATCTAGTTTAACAAAAATACGTACCTAAATCTTATTAATAGAGAAGACAAATCACAATATTAAAATGCAGACATTTTTTATTTTAAAACAATAATCAAAATAATATATGATATCAATAGCACTTGAATATTTAAAATTTATTCATTAATATGCAAAAAAATTTAAAAACTAATGTCTTATATATGATATTTTAATACATTTTGTTATAGTTAATTGCAAGCTCATCTGCTCGAGAGCAAATGAAATATGCTGTTGCTGGAGGAATTGCTGAAGAAGTCTTGTCTAGTATTAGAACTGTTACATCATTTAATGGGCAAGAGAGAGAGGTAAAGAGGTACAGAAATTTAAAATTTCATTTGTAAAATTTGTACAATAAGCTCTATGCAAATAATATAATTATATTTTGATGTAATTTTAAAATATTGAATGAAAATTAAATTGTTATCCTTATAATATATAGTATTATATGTGTTATATTTTATGTTAGTTTAAAATAAATATGAATAAAACAAACATGAAAAAAATAATGCATATAATAACACTTAAACCGACATAATTGTTTTATTACTGGCTCCTTTTTTTTAAATAACAGTTTTTATATTCTTGGTATATAATTGCTTTTGGTATTTTGTGTGAAGAAGTCATCCAGGAAGAGAAAATCCCTATGAAAAGGGACTTGTTGTAAAATTTTTTATATAGTGTTCTTGAATTCCAATGGCTCAGTAACTTCATGAGTCATTAATCAGCTAAGGAAACAAGATTTGCTGCTGGCAGTGATTGGGAGGGTGACCATGATATTCTTCCTCACTAGATTGCTGGTGCTTCCGTTTGTGTGGCGTAGATGTGGAGAGGAAGATGCCAGCTCAGGTGTGATTTCATCACCTGATCCTAGCTCTAGATTACTAACACTTGGTGATAGGCAAGTATCCTAATACTGTTAACCTTTAGGCACAGCTAGGAGCTCATCTGCACTGCTATGCATATATGTATACAATGGTCCTAGAAAATTGTAATCACATTGCTGCGAATCTGGATTTTATTCTGGGTTTTTTAAATACTTCCTAAGGAAGTTTTCATAGGATCATTCTGGTTTCATGGAAATTCATGTAGAAGCATAAAAATAAATCATTTGCTAATTATCTTCATCTTTTTTTTTTTTTTTTTTTTTTTTTTTTTTTTTTTTTTTTTTTTATTTTTTTTTTTTTTTTTTTTTTTTTTTTTTTTTTTTTTTTTTTTTTTTGCAAAATGAATTATCTTTTATGAATTGAAAGCTGAGACATTTTTAAACAGAAATTGTTATTTCTGTTTAAAACTGTTCTCTATTGAACCTTTGTAAGCTAATCTAGTGTACCTGGAAATTAAGCTATAAATTTGCTCACAGAAGCTGATGAATTAGTTTTACGCAAACTGAAATTCGTTTCCCGAACTTTATGTTGTACACTCAAATCATGGCTCTGCTGTCATAGTGACAATTGTGTCACTTGTGTCTGATTTGCTTATGGACAATCTTATAACTTTTTAAACTTCAATTCATCTTTGCTTAGGTTTAATTATTAAACGTTCTTTGATTAAAATTGTAATAACTTTTTGAAAATTTTGTTATTTTCTTTGATTGACATAATTGATATTTATGTTATATATTTAATTCTTTTATTCATTCTATTTTTATATTATGCTAAGCTAGGTTTTAAATTTCATTAATTTATCACCCCTTTAAAAGCTGATTTTGACAATGCAGAAATTAGTCTTGCTTTCAGTTACCTTTTATTTGAATATTCTAACATTTTTCCACACTTATATTGATTGAATTTGCCATATTGCCAGACTTAATTGGCTGAGCCAGCGTACTTTGCCAGACATAACTGGCTGAGCTGATGGTTAGCACTCTGGCCCTCAGCTCAACATTTTGTGGGTTCAAATTCCACCTCAGGTTTGGATGCTCTTGGATATTTCAAATACACTTTAAACCTAGTGTATCCCTCATGTGGATTTCCAGAGTAGATTTTAGTTGCTTGCATATTTAAAAATTTGAAATTATTTTTTAAAAAAATTGTTTTTCATTTATAAAATTGAGAATTTCATTTCATGTATAAAAAATTTTAATTTTAATTTCTAATTAAGGAAATATATGTTTATATATAAATGGAAAAGTAATAACATAATAATATAGTGTATATAACACATATTTGCATTATGGATATTAACATGAACTAAAAAATTGGTATATAAGAAACTAGATTGAATCTTTAGCATTTTAATTTTATATATTTTTTTAAAAACATTGTATAGGATTTCTGTTCCTCTTAGCCATTGATGTTTCTAATCATATAGATAATTTTTTTCTTTTTAGCTATTTAATTTCTTGCTTGAGATTGCTATGCAAATATTCATCTATAGTCATAGATCTACCAATCAAATTACCTACATAATTAAAATACTGATTATGTTTTTACTATTAAACATTTTATCATTTATATGTTTCGTTATGAATATATTAAATGTAAAATAATATTTTTATTTGTTATCACAGTTAATGAACTGTGATAAAATTTTTACATGGTATATTTTTATCTATACAATTTGAAATGCAACTATTTTTATTATGTGTTTTTTTAAGGTATTATAATGCACTTATTCAAGGAATGAATGTGGCGTTAAAGAAATATATTTATATTGCATTTGGCTTAGGATTCACTTTTCTTGTTCTGTATGGATCTTATGCAGTAGCGTTTTGGTGAGCTTTTTTGTTAAATAATAAAACTATTTATTTTATAATACATTGTATATTATTAATACACATACATATTGTATATTATTAGTATACATACATAATGTATATTATTAGTACACTTGCATAACAAATACATATTTAAGTAATAAAATGAATGCTTGTGTGATATAGCAATCACAAAAATGTTAATACATAATATTTGTTTTGTCATTCATTTTAGCTAGATGATTTTCTCATGATCATTTGAAATTTCATTCCAGTGTTTGTTACACTGATGATTTCTTTTCATATACTATGAACTTTATTCTTTATTATTGTATTTAAAGTTCATACTATATGAAAAACTATGAACTATTTATATTTAAAATTCTAAAATGCGTATTTTTTCTATAATAATTTAATTTAAATATATATTTATTGCCATATCATAAATTATGTTTTGAAAGATTGTAAAATTTGAGTTCATAATCAAGTCCCATTTCTTTAGATATTCTACATTTTTCAAAATTACCTGGACATAATATTTTAAGAAAATATGTTTTAGCATATGTGTTTGAAATTCGTATTTCTAAAATCTAGTATTTGTATTGATGCATATTACAATGTAATAAAATTTCACTTAAAATGAAATATTTAAATTGTTAAAAATTAACTTTTCTAACTTTAATTAATGTAACTTTATGTATTTATGACAAAATTTCATCAATAAATTATTTGGGTATAGTAAGCTAAAATAAACTTTTTCGTAATTTATTTCTTTTTTACCTTCATTTTTTTTCACTTCCTAAGCAGTGCCATTATTTTTTTCTTCAATTAAGACTAGATATCACAGATTACATTTTTCCTATTAAGTTTCAATCAAATATTTATTACCTTGTCTTAATAGTTGAAAATTTATGTATTCAAAAACAAAACAGTTAAAAACAGTTCTTTTTCAAATGTTGACCACCATACAAACCTATTTTTATAGCTTTCACTATTACACAAGTATTTTAATAATTTTTTCATAATTGCTTCTTTATTCTTGTGTTTCAAAGAAGACCCTGGAAGAATTTCTGGAATTGAAATCATGTTATAAAAATTTATATGTAAATAATAAAAAAAAATTAAAATTTTCTCTATGGAATAAAGTTTATATCAACTTGAATATACAGGATATTTAAGAGATATATTTATGTAAATGAAATTAATCACAAATTTTTATTTTAGTTATGATTATTGAAATTTGTTTTATAAAGCCCATTTTATGAAATTATTTTTTCATCAACAGATGTGCATAAATAGTGTGTAATAAAGATTCATGTTGTTAATATTGCTTAAAATTAAAATAACTAACTGTGGAATGAAAGCATACTAATTATCAAATAGTAATTGGACTATCTCCATTGAATTTTTTTGTTTTAGTGTGGAGTTCAAATTTTTTTATTTTTTTTTTTTTTTATCTTTTTGACATCCCTTTATTAAATGACATTTGACTTTAAATTAAACTATTTTAACATATTTTACTTTTTGTATCATTTCATTTCTCAGTTACTTATAAATTTCACTTTAAAAAATACCTATTCTTTTCTAATTTTGCTTATATTTTCTGGAGCTTATAAATTCAAGACAACTTACTTTTAAATGCTGTAGACTATTTTTATAAATTTAATAAAATCTGAGCAACATTCCTGAATATTTCAATCACGCTTCTTCCTCAAAACTATTTTGATCATGAAATTGCTTAATTCCTTTATATTTTTCATGCATAAGCTTTAAAAATGGTATGCATAAGTTTTACAAAATTTCCAAATGAAATTGCATTTTAAAAAATATTAAATTTCTCTAAGACTACTTTTTAAAAATTTTAAACAATTTCAAATTGAAATTATTCTACAAATTTGTTTTTTGCTGAGACTTACAAAATTTCTATTATGAATACATTTTAAGATTAGTTTTAGCAGATATTATTGTGCTTAATGATAAAATATTTCTTTATTATTGTATATTCACAGAGTGCCAACAAATTTTAAGATGCTGTGACAAGAAATTTTAAAACAGAATAAGTTGTCTTCAATGAAAATTTACTACAATTTTTAATTAAAATATGATTAAAATTTTATATATATATATATATATATATATAATTTAATATTTTTTAATTTTAATTTTAACCAGATAATTTTTAATTTTAAAATGAAGAGGAAAAATCCACCAATTGAATTTTAAATTTGATAAATTTGAGACTCATATATCAAATGTTTTTATAATTTAAAAATGCATGCAAATATTTTTTCATTCTGATAATACTTACTGAAAAGTTTTAAGAGAACCTTTCATGATGGGTAACTCTTTTATACTTTTAATTATTTAAAAATTTCAATAATTTACAAAAAAAAAAAAAAAAAAAAAAAAAAAAACTAATTGTGACTAAAACGTTGATTTATATTTGAAATGTTTTGCTTAATATATATACGTCAGACTTTTTATATTATGCTTATTAAAGAATTATTGATTTAACTTATTTTTAAATTATGCAGACTGCATATTTTAAATTCAATTTAAAATAAGTATAACGATTTCCACTTTGCTACCAAACTAAACATTATGTATTTCCAATCATGCTATATAAGAATTATATAAGTTGACTTTGGCATAACTTGCCAAAGGGAAATGGGGAAGAAACCACTTGTGGAAAGAAAAAATCACAGTATTAAACTGCCACATCGCTAATTGTTTCCAAGTTATGGGAAAAAAACAAAAGTCAACTGTAGAAAAAATTCAAAGATTTTTGAAAGATATGTACGTAAAATAAACTCATATTGAAAAAAAAAAAAGAAAATAACATTTATTTACAAAGTAACCAGTTTTGATTACCCTACCTTTAGATAATTTACTTAACATTACTGATATGCAAAATTAAATTATCACTAAAACTTTTACTTGGTAATTTCTCAAATACCTTTCTACATCATAAGGTCTATTAGACCTTATTAAAAACAATTCCAACTTAAGAGCTTTTGAATCATTTCTTAGTGAACCACATCGATTTCTTAGCTCAGAAGAAATTTAATATTTTGTTTCCTCATCCTTGAAATTGACATTAGTTGAAGGGGGAAAAAAACTTGTAGAAATGTCATAGTCAATCCTGATTTCAAATTCATCTATCTCTACTGTTAATATTTTTAGTTTTAGACCAAGAATGAACATGTCAAATGAAATGAAAGAATATGACATTTGTATTCTGTTAATAAACACAATTATATACTTCTTACACATTCTATTTAACTAAAGAGTGATGTATCTTCACAACTGTAGTTAAAAGGCTCATAAATACTGAATATATATAGAATTTACAAATGCTTGTGAAATTGACCTCCTTCACACATGATAAACATGACCTATTCCTTGAACATTTAAAATTAAACTGGCTTAACTCACAAACTCATCCCTCAATATTTTTATCAACTCACCAAATCAGTGTTTGAAGTTTTCAACTTCTGTGTGATAAACCTGATCAAAAAAATTTCAGACAAAGAAGTATTTTGGAGGCAGATTTGGTGATATGGTTTGAATCACTCTTTTATGACTAATGTGGCCACTTTTAAGTTAGAAAGTTTTAAACTTTATTAGAAAAATGTACATTTGCATATAATTTATCATCATTAAGGTGGAGAAGTTATAACAAGTAATTTTAAAAGATGATGCTTTAAAAAATCCAAATATATTTCACTTGTTAGTTTACATATGGAGCTGTCAATCAGTCAACATTCACAAAAATTTTTAAATTGAATATCATTTAGTTGATCAAAGTGATGTCATTTATGGAAAATTTAAATCCAAACTGAGTAAAATTGGCTACATTTATACATATCATTATTCTCAAATAATGATTTTCCTCAATATCTTGCTTGAGTAGTCAACGGTTAAATGTTACTTGATAACAGAATTCTGAGAGCTGCAGTTCTTGTACTGTTGTAAAAGGATGTGGATGAGTCTGGTTTTAAAGCAAAATATACACTATTCTACTATTTTGAATTTCTATTTTCTCTGATAAGATATATGTGAACTAATATTTGATCAACTTCCACTCAATTGAGTACATTCTCAATATTAGTCCTTGTGTGCAAAAAGTGAACATAGAGGAACAATAAAAAACCCTTCTCAACTGTAGTGGAGATACAATTTTATATATATGCGATTAGTATAAGCAATACAGGTAAGCCCTGGCTATACCTTGATGTTAATGGATTTGGAATGTTCTCCCTTCACCTCATAATTTTTAACTACAATCAGGTGATAAGGTTACACCTCCCTCTCCAAATATAAGGAAGCAAATCTTTGTTGAATATCTGTACTTACTGTATGATTTAACATGTGATGACTTGGAAAGCAGTGACAATATTATTCACAGAGTTGCCACCATAAAAATATTCTCAAATATTACATTTGCATATTCCATGTTAGAGAATTAAGGCGCTGTCATTTTTTGGATAAAAGAATAACAAATTGAAAATGTAAATGATTCAACTTGAGAACAAAATTCCTTAGTGTTACAAATGTATAAAATTTCAATGCTAGTTAATAAAAGTGAAAGAAAAATTAGAAAAAAATTAGAATCAACCTGGTTAATTCTAGTTATGTATTTACTAAGTATGAACTTTAATGCAAAATTAGTGAAAACAAGTAGAATTGCTTGGCCACATAAAGAACTCATGATTTTAGAAAAAAAACTAATAAATGCCAAAGCTGATGTAATGGTTAGCTGGATTGTCTCGCCCTTTATGCACTTGGGAATGTATGTGCAGAAGGAAGATCTGAACATCATGTATATTCATATGCAGATTTTGGTAAATTTCTATTTAATATTTTCTGACATTTTATAATATTTGATGAATATTTGATACTGTGAATATTTTCTTCATTGTTTGATTTTGCGACCCATTTATTAATTTTCGTTAACCATTATTTGAGTTCGAAAATTGTTATTCAACTGTCTATTTAATGGATAAGTTTGCCAACATGCTAAAAACAATATAAAAATTTCTCCTGAACCAGGCTAACAATACTGTTTATGGTAGGTTCACTTGAAAAATGTTTGATTGGGTATGTTTTTTTGGTTAATTTGATGAATTGTTAGTAGAGATGATAGTAGAGGATGTGTACTTACTTGTTAAAGGTTTTTTGGTGAAAACTTGATTCTTAATTTCATATTTTTGTTTGAATACTTGTATCTCGAAGTTAAATCAAGATACATCAACAAAATTGGCATCATTCCAAAAAATACTGCTTTTATTTTATCCTAATTTGTATGTCTTTTGAAAATCTCAAAAAATAGGACTTTTTTTTATAATTGACACAATTTTACATTTTCATCATAATTTGATTAGAGAAATAAGTTTTGATATGATTTCTTGGTATCTACTAAGTTTTACTATCCCTATTTTCATTTTTCAGCTTGTACAAAACTTACTTGTATATGTTTATACCATGTATTTCTAGTAAAACAAATAATATGATTCCCTAAGTGAATTTGGTTAATCCCAAAATCTGAGACTACAAAATTTTTTTGAGTGTGGTTATTAATACTCCATTACTATAATTAGGCTGTTTAATTAGTCTCGCCAGAAAATTGCAGTTAAAAGTTATTATCAAATAATATGAAAAGCTTTTAAATAGAACAATGACAAAATATACTTAAAAATTTTCTTACATACATCCCTTTCGATAGGAAAAACAATAAACTTAACTGATTTAGTATTTATACATGAAGTCACTTAGAATAAGGACTTAACTCTTATTAATTTTAATAAGTTTATATTTTCTATTAGCATAAAAAGAAGAAGAATCATATGATTACTTGGTTTAAAAATTCAAGTTTCATATTTGTTTTGAAAATAAATTTTGAAAATTAACATTAATTTCTAGTGATAATTTATTATAATTTTCATGGTTAAAAGCATTTTATATAAGCACATACTAAGTATATTAATTTTTAAAATGTACTGAATTTTATTATCTCAAAATTTATGCACTTTTTACAGGTATGGAGCTAAACTTGTTTTAGAGGGTAAAATGACACCAGGGGATGTTTTTTCAGTAAGGATTTGTATATTATAAATTATTTTTATATTTTTGTTAAAATTCCTTTTCTGTATTCATTTTAAATTAAGGCATTTTCTTGAGCATTACACTGTAGACAATTTTTTTCATTATTAATTTTCAAATATTTTTTTGCTATGAATATAAAATATAATACTCATGCAATTAAAATATGTAATAATTTATTATTACATATTTTAATTGCATGAGTATTCTATTCGCTCATAATTGTGTAAAAATAAGTTAATCTGTTTTTTACTGATATGTTGAATTTAAAAATTAGTTTAATCAATATTTCTTGCAGTTCAATGCATGAAGGTGATGCAGTATGTTTTTTTATTACATGTAGTTTTTCATAATTTCGATGTCATGCTATTATAGATGCTCCTTTTTACAAATTCATTGGAACCAGTAAAAATATAACTTACAATCAAAATTCATGAAATAGGGAAAATAAGCTTCAGATCTCATAATTATTTTTTTGTTGAACCTCTTATTATAAAGTAGTATTAGAAAATATTATAGTATTCATTATACAAAATGAAATTCTTACTTAAAACAATTCTTGCTTATATTTTATTGGTGAAAAGTCAGGCAAATTAATGCTATTTTTCTCTTTCAAAATTATATTTTTAAAACACTTTTCCATATTTTTTGGTGTAAGAAATCATTTTAGAGTTATGTTTCACAAAAAAAAAAGTTTTTGAATCAAAAAGTTCTGAAAGGAAAACTGATGACAGTTGATTTTTTTTGTCGAAGCTCATAGAAAAGTAATTAATCTTTACTCAAATTATCTGATAAATAATTTTTTCAAATAAGGTGTTTTTTTTAATAAATCCTTAATGTGAGAAATGTCCTAGATATTGTTTTTTTTTTCCAACATAATTCCAAATGTAAATTGACAAGTGCCATACAACTAGAATGTCATGTTCAAAAGGTGATTCCAAGCTTTGATCATTCCTTGCAAAAGTTTCTTCTGATATTGCATTTGAAGATATCGATTATACTCTTGTATTAGAGGATATGGGAGAAATTTTATATGAATTGCCTAAAAATAACCAATATTTCTAACATTTTTTACAAAACTGGTTATCTACTATTTGAAGGAGTTATTATTCTCAAAAAATATTGATTCAAGTTTCTTAACCATAAACTAAAATTAACATGAAAAAAAATCAAATGATAAAAAATCTAAACTACAGTTGCAAGAAAATGAATTTTTACAGAAACGGATTTTTCTAAATTTTATTTTGTAAATAGGAATTAAAATTATCATTGTATCTATGGGTTCATTAGGGACTTTTAACAAGTTTGTAAAATCGTGTGTTTTCGTATATTAAAACTTAGTAAAAGCAAGTGTTTTCTGTAAAATGTTCTAATGCTATTTTGAGTTTAAATTTTTATTGAGTTTAATTGGATCATATTTCATTATTACGATATGTGGGAAATGCTAGTTTAACACATTGCTTGTAGAAATTTATATTAATTTTATTTATATAATGAGATTACAGCAAAATTAAGTGAACTGGCAATTATTTGTTAAGTTATAAGTTATCAGGGTATTAAATTTATTGAATAATGAACATTTTACTGCCACAGCAACTTACCTATCACATTGTAATTAAATTTACTGACATAGGAAGATAGTATCTTCATTATCACATTTATATGTAAATGTAAGCACACTCTTAACTACTCAAAAAATTAGAAACACATTACTGATTAACAATATTGCAACTTATAACATGAATATTTTAAGGAATTCTTTTAAAAATTCTATAATGCATAGTTTACTTTTGAATTAACTCCAATTAATATTAGTGAATATTTGGGTATCCCTAGATTTATTTTCAGATTAGTCAAGCACATTAATACTGTTCTCATTCTTAACACTATTATTTGTTTACATTAGGTTTAAATACTTTGAAGACTAGTTTTTTGGGACGTTTTCAAATTGGCTAGAATTCTGTTGTCATAGCATGTTCTTGATACCTTAAGTATCTTTCTGTTATACCATAGCTACTCCTACCACAAATAATAAAAAAGAAAAAATATCATCCTTATCATTCATATCTTTCCTCATCATTCATATTCATTATAAAGGCCTTTAATATGCTCTATATTTCTTATAAAATTATTATGAATAAATTTTGACATTTTTTAGGTCCTAGAATTAACAGAAATGGTGTGAAACTTTGATTGTATTTATTTGCAATTAACTCATTTTTGTATAGATACTTTACTACAGTTGAAAAAGATAACTGTTTAATGGATAAAACTGTTAAAAAAATCATTTGCATTTGCTGAATGGAATAATTTCAATATATTTTACAACAGGGTGAGAAATTTTTTATATAAATTGTGACCCAGGCAAAAAAAATTAATTTCGTAAGTAACGCTTGAAAAATAGTATGTCACCTTTCTTGTAGCAAATATTTTATTTTGAATTGAAGTGACCCAAATGGAATTAAAATTTTGTTGATAAGTGGGGATTTTATTGTAAGTTTAGAAATGTTAATATTGTATAAAATTTTGCTATGACTTGAATACTGATATTTGAGTTTCATCTATTTTGGCTGTGGCAAAATTTATATATTTCTCAAATTGTTTATTTTCTTCAATCATTTTGATGTACTTTCAGGCATTTGATTTGTACTTTCAATGCATTTATACTGTTATTTTACATATATTTTCAGGTTTTAAATTAGAACATTACTTTTATTGTGAAGAATTTAATTTTGATTTTTTTAATTAATGCATATTATTATATCCATTTTTCAAAATCTGCTGATTAAATTGGTGTAACATTTTATTCCAAAAAAAATTCAGTTTGTAAACATTAATACCAAACCAACTGATTTATAAAGTAAACTCTTTCTAAATTCTCCTAATTCTTCCTAAATATTCAATTTATTAATATTTTTTTCATTCACTTTGAATGCACATTAAAGCTTATCATCATATGTTCTAAATTTTTATCAATCAACTATCAAAATAAAGATTGTTTGCATAATATTAATAATTCTTTAATATTTTAAGCATCTGTTTTTGTTTTAAATATATTTCATATTTTTTATTTTAATTAAGTTATATAATTCCACATGTTATTCAGTTCTTTTTCCTATGAGAGAAATAAAAAATTTTTAGAAAATATTTTATGAATCAATTAAAACATGTAAATTAAGTATTTTTCCCAAACAGTTTTTTCTTTCTCATAAAAGTAAAAGAATTAAATAAATTAAACAAAAAAATACTGTATTTCATATATTTTAAATTGTAGTTGTAAGCATGAATTATTATTTGCATTATATCATCTAGTTTCTTTTATATTTGAACTCGTATTTACTTGAAAATTA
>JAPDSC010054016.1:0-20385 GCA_026290005.1 Latrodectus geometricus | reverse complement strand
AATTTGGCCAAAATCTAGGAAGAAAATAATTCGCTGAATGCACTATTGAGAGAGAATATTTCATTGATTCTGTATCCGACATTATATGGCTTTTTGTCTCAGCTTAATACCAAGGTATTTGAAGAATAAGGCACTTCTGCTACTATTTATTTAGCATTTTGTACTAACTCCAAATGCTGTGAAATTTAATCCTGACTTTTCTTTGGCTGCACCAAAGAAAGAGTACAGCTCCTTGATAAGTCTAAAGAGTTCATTTCTCCCTCTTTGAGATGACACTAGATGGCAGCACTACAAACTGATGGTGGATCTACTATTTTTCGAAGTAGAGACCAAGTAGAAGTCACTAAATCTTGATGCGTCACCTCATAGGTATTAATTTGGATTGGGAACTTTGCGTTCTTGGCATATTTTATGTGATCCAGTCACCATTAGTAGTCGCACATGGTGGTCTTTAGCTGATTCCAGGATTGAATTCACTTATTTGTGTCGCGAGATATGCGCTCTTTCGCCTGAGTTACCTAAGCTCCACTATATGACTTAATGACTATATATGGTAATAACTGTCTTTTAGCTTATATTCCATCCACATCCACAAAATTTCTTCGTAATTTCCTTAAAAAAATGAAGCTTTAACCCTTTTTTGGATAAATTGACTTTTTCATTGCCTAATTATCAATTATTATATATCACATTATTAGTTTTGTTTAACCAAGAATAACATACAAGAATAACCACATTTTGTTATTTATTTTATTAAATTATGTGAAAATAAAAGAAATGTACCCCTCAAATTATATTAACTGAATTGTTTAACAAAAACTAGTTTTGCAAGTAATCTTTGATGAGATTTTTAATACAAAAACATAATTGTTAATGTTAAAACACATATTACTCCTACTTTTCTGAATAATATGTTACCATCGAAACTTTTATCAGACCAATGAGTCATTCATAGATGTTCTATGACATCCCATACTTAATTATTCATACATTCTATGACATCCCATACTTAATTATTCATATATTCATAGATGTTCTATGAATGTATGAATAATGAAGTATGGTATGTCTTCATTATCCCTTGTAAGAAATTTTGATGTTTCAAGTACTCATAGAAATACAACAATATAGATTTGATTATAATTACTAATTTTATTGATAGTTTATTATGTTCATAAATCACATTGAGTTAATCAAGTTCGATTCAATGTTTTGTGCAGTCTTTTCTAATTTAATTCACGTACCAAACTATCATATTTCCTTTTTCGATTTTTTTAATTTAAAAGTGGATGCAGATTTTATGATGAAACAAATGTTCTTAATGAAACAATTTTTTCAATTTATAATCTCAATTAAAAAAATGTTTTAAAAAATATTAAATAATATATGGATATATATGTAGATATTTTTTATATTTGAGATAGTATATTTTTATTATATTTTTGCAGAAATATGCAAAAACAACGCTACTCTGGCAACAACAAATATAATATATTAATAATATGATAATTAAGAAAGGGGAAATAAAAGATCAACATTTTATCTATAAAATCTGTAAAAATATGACTTTTCTGTTTGATCTATAGAATTTGTTTAAAAAATGTTTCTTACACTTTGTGGGCTGAATAAAGGAATATCAAATTAGTAAGTTAAAAAAAAAATCTTTAAAGATTCTGAAAATGGATAAAGGGATTTCTAGATTTTAAAAATAATATATCTACTGGTCGTAACTATTAACATGAACAATATGGAATATCCTTATCATCAAAATTAGATCTTTAACGGTATTTTGCACTTTTAGCATTTAAGGAACTTCTGTACTTTATGCATTGAACCATTCTTCCATTTTTTAACATAAATACAAAATTATATCATTTACATCAATCAGTTTTATTAGGATTGAACATTAGTACTTAGTTCCTATACTGTACTAATTAAAATTGATATTAATTAATTATCTATCTCATCAATTAATGTTAATAACTGAAGTTATATCATTTACATCAATCAGTTTTATCAATTGGCTCTTAGTAATGAAAGCATATTAGTATTTAATCCCTATATTTCACTAATTAATCAATGTCTACAACTCACCCACTGCTATTGCTTATAGGTGGCAAAGGATTTAAAGGCCTAGATATTGGTGAATCTGTTTTTTTGCTGTTTAAATGGTGAAGTTCCAGCATACTGCCACTGCTACCTAAGGGTCGTAGTCCGCTGGAGTTTGGCTGTAATGAAACGGAATACTGAAACAAACATGCCTGGAAACTGTAACTGTAATGGTTAATTAATGTAATGTGCCATTTTGTATTACTTATTTTTTTTAACTTTTGTTGAATCATCGGTTCTTAATCTCGCATGTGATCAGTTACCAATTATATTTTATTATTTAAAGAAATGATATTTAAAAAAATTTATTGCTGTCATCAGTTGTTGAAATAACTTTACATCTTGCATAAATAATAGCTTTATAGGAACTTTAATTTGATGTCTTTTATAAATTGGTGGATGCCGGCAAATGTCTGAGTGGTTAGCGTTCCTGACTCCTAGGCTGTTGGTCCTGGGTTTGAATTCCTGTTTGGGTATGGACGTTTCCTTCTACTTCTTCTTCTTCTTGAGCTTGTCAGATGTGGCACCTCTGCATTGTAGCATTTTGTACCAATATCCAAGCCCAATTTTTTCCTAGTTCCATTGGGTCACCTACTTTATTTATATAGTCTGATAGGCCCTCAATGGAGTTTAGGTGTAACTCTTTAGGATGACGTTTCCTTCCTTTCTCTCTCTCTGTATTTCTTTGTCCTTTCTTCTGAGATGATGGATGAATAGGGCCCACCCTATAAACGGAATTGTGGTGGTGTGACGTGGATAATACTACTCGCCTGCGTGACTTGGTTCGCAGGTACCCACCGGGTAATGCTAAATGAGTTGCAGTTCCCAAAGGATTAATCACCCAGCGCCAGCAGTTAGAAAAAAAATAATAAATTGGTGGATTAGTGCTGCTGTATATTAAAATCATTTTCCAGTTCATTAAGATCATTGAGTTCGCAGTAATTTAAAAAATTGCAATAGAACACAATAATATGATACCAATATTGAATATTTAGATACACTTTAACCTATAACCTTTTGGTGTATTAGATTTGCTGGTATAAAATCATAGATCTCTTGATTATGTGTATTAATTATATAATTTTTAATCAAGTTAAAGGATATTTCATAATATAATACCATTGAACACCACATCTCCCCCTGTAAGTCCTGTCTAACAGTCTCATCGTGGCGAGGGGGTGTCCCTGGATGGGATGGGTGATGTACGTCCGGAGTTTCTCCAGGCAGGGTCACCCAAGGAGGGAAGGCAAATCCATTAGATCCAGCTAATGCTAGGTAAGTGACTGGAGCAAAGTCGGACTTCTAACTTTTTCAGGTGCTCAGGGTAGTAATACCAACAGATAACGCCCCCTTTCCATTATGTTCTTGATGAATTTTCCCTTATCTTCTGCTACCGCATCGTCTAGGCTCAAATCCGACATCTTGGGACTCTAAGGTTTTCCCGTGGAAACAAAGTCTTTCCCACTTGCACAAAGAGAAGAAACCAGTTCCGAACATTTAGTGAAATGTATTGGCTTTAGCGGTGTGATCTTCTGCGCAATCCTGGTGTGGTCCATAAGGGGTAGAGGGTGGAAGTAGACATGGACCTGATCTGATCAAGATCAGGGGAATAGAAAGAAGAAGAAGAAACATCATATCCTTATTTCAGATCAATTTTTCAAACATTAAACAGTGCTCAGACTTGAGAACATGAAAGCTATCAAAGAAATAGTATAAAAATACTTAAACCAATATTTAATTCTAGGTCACCCAACCTGTCTAGTGGTTAGCGTAACTAACTACGGATGGGGAGGACCTGGGTTCAAATCCCGACTCTCTCTCCCTGTGTTGTTTGTCCTTTCCTCAGATGATAGATGAATGTGACCTGCCTTATAAACGGGTTTGTGGTGGTGTGGCGTTGGCGATGCTACTCGTATCTCCGTGACTCGGTTCATAGGTGCCCACCGGGTAACGATAAAATGAGTAGCAGTTTCCGGCCTTTTTGCGGCAAATGGGCTAATGTATACGTACTTGCTCAAGGGTGCCCGCCATTAGAAACAAAAAAAAAAAAATTAATTCTGGTGTTTGTTGTCAAAAATGCTACCAGAAATATACCTATTAACCTCGAAGCAAGTAGATAACAGTTTGACAAAGTGAAATGAACGTTATTCAAAATGAGTTCTTTTGAAATTTTTTTAAGCAAACAATTCTAATAAAAATTGATGCTAACATCTTAAAAATATCTCTTTTATAGTATCTATTACTGTTTCCTTGAATAATAAAATTAAACTATACAATTTTTTTAGTATGAATAAAACTAAATATAGTGTGATATTTTACATTTATTCAGCATAGTGGTAGCCATAAAATCGGAGGCTATCGTGAGATATTTAACTAACTGATACGTTTAACATTCCGAAAGATATTATTGATTATGTCAACATATCGCAAGAGAGGAACCGAAAATTTCCAACCACAATCATTGACTCGTTTATACAGAAACACAACGATTCTCCAGTGCTAAGACCAAAATGGGTGCCTCTATGACTTTGTGGTAATATTGCTCTCTTCGGATGGCAATGTTACCTCAAAATCACAATAAGCCTAGTGTACTCTATATAGAACTAAAAGTTAAGCAAAAATGAATGCATGAAAATTAAATAAATAAATGAAAATGGACTTACTCTATATAAACTACCATAAGGACTGGCAAGTCCGAGAATAGAATTTCGATCTCCGTTATTGAGATCGTGAATTTCTTGCTGATATATTCTGTACAATTCATTTAGTTCACGTCTTGCATTTGCTATTCAGTAAATATAAAAATGAATAATTTTAACACGAAAATATTTTAAACACTGTTTTCTTTCATTTGAAAATAAAATATTCATAAAAAATATAAATAGATATCATGCCGTTGGTGTTTTCCTGATTCATAGCGCCCATAAACTGTAACATTATAAAAAATCAACCAGAAAAATATATTTGTTTTTATGTGATCACATTCAGGCAATTATTTTTAAAAGCTGATATGTTATAAACTTATTTGTATAAATAATTATTTTTTTACTTGTTTTAAAATATTTAATCGATATTCTTTAATTTCAAGTAAAACCAAATATAATTTTAATAAATTTAAATTACCTGTTTCCGATAATATTGTTAGATTTGAAAATCGAAACAAAAATATAAATTATTAAAAAATCTATTGATTAGGGCATGTTTAAAAGTGTACTGATTTTTTATTATTTCATTCCTTTTATTGGAAAAGTTATGATTTTTTTTCATCAGAAATAATTTAAAAAAGCTTATTTTTTTTAAAAAAAAATTTAATTGCATCAGAGTTTGGGATTAGGTTTATTTATTGAAAAAATGTTACTTAATATTAAGTAAAATTCTTAAATTTTTAAAAAAATTAGGGTTAAAATGAAGAAATTAATACGCAATGAGTATAGTTTAATTTATACGATGATAAATATTTTCCAGCTTCCCAAACACTAAAAACAATTATACCAATGTATTTAAATGAAGTTGTAACATCAGCTGGCAATGATTTTTTGTGCAATTACAGCTATTTGCATCTAATATCTTACCTATATATGTGAATTTAAAAATGAAAATATAATATAAAAATGATAAAACATAAAATTAAGCAGCCAAATTTCCTATTTTTTATACATTTTTAGTCAAATTGTAATCTTTGTGAGTAATTATTATAATTATATTCTTTATAGTATAAAATTAATAAAGGTAACGTTAATCATTAATTTATAAAGAATCAATTTAAGGAAATGGTGGAAAATCTCTTTTATATTGATAATGTAATTAAATAATGATAGTGAAGCAACACAAATAAATAAAATATATAGATTTTTTTTACCATTTTTTGATTTTTCTCCTGTTGCCAAAGCTGAAATAAAAACAGATTTAAAAGATAAATATAAAAATTTTATATAATTTAGTTCTGCAGAAATAAAAATCAAATTACATTTTTATGTATTTACTTAATTATAATTTAACTCCTATGCAACACAATCTTTATTCTTGTTAAGAATTAATGAGAAGCATTTGTGGAATCAAAGTAATAACTTAATTAAATAATATAAGAAAAATAATTCGATTAATCTAAATCATGAATGAAAAATTTAAATATTTACAAAAATAAACAAAATTTATAGAAATAATTTTTAAATTACCTAGAAGTCTCTTCATATTTTATTTAAAATAATTTACTTTCAACATATATATTTTAAATTATAACAATCATAAAATTTAGCTGTGATAAAAAATTGTTTAACTTAAAATATGTTACACAATTTTAAACTTAAAGAAAATTATGAGTAGTAATTTAATTAACCAAACTCAGGGACATTACGTTAAAAAAATAATTACAAAGAAGAAAAAATGCTTTTGCAAATTTTTTGCTTAACACTTTTTTTCGTTAACCCTTATTTGCATGATTTTTTCTTTATTGGTGAAATAAATCAAGGTGATATAATTCATTTTCAAAATTAAAGAAAAAATGGTTAAAAAATCTTAGTATATATTTATAGTATAAATTTAGCAAAAAACAATATGCTAAAAATTTCCATCATCATCATTTAAAGTTAGATTATTAGCTTAGTACTAAATAGAAATAAAAGAGGAAAATAACAGAAACGCATGTTACAAACCTTTCCTTCAATCATTTTCACTTTTTTAGCAATAGAAACTCAAATATAATAATTCAAAATTGAAAACGAAATAGTTTATTGCAACTACAACAATCAGCGGAATGAGACAACTTTAAGCTCATTTCACTTATAGTGACACTTGCTTATTTTTGACAGCTATGCTTTTTTTCATGCAATGGGCATTAAAAAGGTATCCAAACACGATCAACTTAAAGTGAACTTGTTTTTTTATATAATTTTTGGGCATTCAATGTTATGATGGAAATTTTCACCATTATGCAAAGAAGTGTTAATACGACGATTTATTTGAAATTAAATTCCAAATATAAACAAAAAAGTTTTAATTAGTATGATCTATTTTTATTGTAAAGCATAAACCTTAAAAATCTTGTAAAAATGTATTTACTACTGCTGTAATAATTTATTATAGCTGATTTATACGAGGTTTCAGATTAAAAAAAAAAATATGTGAAAAACATTTATTTTTATACTCATTTTTAACTTTAAATAAATAATTTACCTAGATATTTTTAATGTGCTGAAATGTTATTAAAATTAAATAAATACTAAATGCTTAGTAAATATTTACTTCTTAGACACTCTACAGCAGATGACCAAACCAGATAACGTTGGTCGTTATTGTCATTATTTATATGTTTTAAATAAGAAAACCCTGAAAATTTTTATCACCTCCAACAAATGCGAATGTAGAAATTCAAAATACAATTTTACTTTGGTTAATTCGATTGAAAACATGAGGTCATCATCTTCGAACATGAGCCTGTCACCAGATCAACGTGAATTAATAATTAATACTTTTAATTAATGTAGTATAATTTAGATCTTCCTCATGATTTTAAATGTTTATGTGAAAAAAACGATTTTAAAAATACAGAATTTGTAGAAGCACTGTATTTCTACTCAAAATATGTATTTTTATGTTATTTAATAATAAGAAGTCATTAAATACAATAATCAGTATTATCAAATTTTAATTAGCGCTATTACTTTATACTTTAACTAATTACTGTTAATAAATTATTAATTATAAGTTATTTTTATAATTTATCAGCTAAAAGGAATTGTACTATCATAGCATTAACCATATCTAGATTAGACTTATTGAAAACTTATACGAAGGCGATTTACTAGATTTAACGAAAACTGAATTAGACTTGTTATAAAATTTAAGATATATAAAAAAATCAGAGATAATAAAAATTGGATTAGACAGATAAAAAGTTCTGAAATACAAACTTCTTATATTCAAGAGGAATATAGGATAAAACACTACATACCATCAATAAGCATTCTTTGCTTTGTGATGATCTCATCGCAAAGTTGGCGTTGTCTGTCATATCTCAGGATCATCAGATCTCGACATCTAAGCTCATGTTCTCTAGTTAGTTGAGCTGACTGCATTTCAAGTTCTAAAAAGACTTTGTAAAGGACCAATCACATTCTAATCTGCTTCATTTTTACAAAACATTTAAATCCTGAAAATTGTGTTCTTCGCCTTATTCAAAAATAGTTCTATATTTCTGATTGCCAATAAAATAAAATACCAATGATGTATCTGAATCGAATCTCGTCAACTGAGACGACTACATCTCTAGTTCCAAAATACTTTTTAAGCGACGTATAACATTCTTTTATATAGTTAACTAAGAATAATTAGACAGAAATTAAAATAAAATATCTTTGTTAAAAATCGTTAGAGTTAAAAATCCCATATATTAATATTACTTACATAAATTTAATTATTTTAAGTCAATGTTATTTTTAGCAAAGGATATTATTCTAGTTAAATTCAAAATAAATTAAATTACGAAATAAAATTTTCTTATTATTGTTTCATAATTTTTCATGATGTTTGAATGACATAACTTCTTTAACCTACATTAACACAACTTTTAGATTGATACAAATATTGAACACAACAGTGAATCAACAAAAAGGATACTTTCAATTTCCAACTCATATACTCTCGTCAACAGATGCAGCAGCTCCCTCTGTTCCCGAGAGCTGGCTTTCTCTGACAATGATTCTGTCACGGAGTGAGTCTTCTGCTTGCAGCTTCTATAGTCTGATTCACAATCTTCTCGCATTTCCAGGTACCTGCATACAAAACAAATTGCTCATTCGATGAAATATCTACAAGTAATTAATATAAACTGTTAAAATGATTCATGATGGTAACTTAATGAAAATGATTTATAGGAAAGTTCACATATATTAGTTAGGGGAAAAAGAAATCCATTATTTTTACGTGAACTTTATGTAACTTCTTTTGGATTCGCTTTGTAAAAATGTTTAAAACAGCTTTCATGTAGATTTTTAGGTCTTGCGCGTTACGACTGCTGACATGCGGTTAACTTCGATCATTTTTGATATTTTACAGACATTTTCGACGATGCTGTATCCACATGCGAGGTGCATCTCTAACATCAAAAATACCCGAACGGAATCGACGAAACAAAAATTGTACGTAACTGGTTGTTACAGTCTTATATAGGACTATAAACACCTTTCACAATTTTAGCCACCTCGCTATCTTTTTCGCCGGTACAGGAGAAAAACGAAAATGTATCGAATTTTCTGTTTGTTGTCTTCCATTTTTAAAACCTTGTACTCGTAACTGAATTAATCAAACAAAAAAACTGCAAGAGGATATTTTAGTGTCAAATGTCACCTTTCCATCGAGCATAAATCTGAAATTGTTTGATAGATACCTCACAAGATAGCGATCACTACAGACGTCTACCGAAAATATAATGGATTACTTTTTCCCCAAACTAATATTATTTAACTCTTAATTAATATAATATTTTTTAATCTATTGCCAACAACTCACTAAACTTTTGCTATCAATTATTAATCCTATGCGATCCTGGTGAGCTATCAGTTGAATTGTGTACAGTTCTAAGATTCGTTGGTTCGATTGTCTCCCTCTTGCGGCTTGATGATTACAATAGTTGTTGAAACTTATTTAATATGTATACTCAAGTTGAGTTATTTCTCGTATGCAAAAAGTTACCACCGAATGACAAACTAAGTAAATTATTAGACATTGATCGATCAAAGTTTCAATTATTAATTGATATATTTTCTATAATCTTAAACATTTTTGTAATGTTGTAAGTTTTTCTGTCCTCATACAAAATCTGACAAATAAGCCAAAAGGAATTTTTACCAATATTGATTTATTAACTTGTTAGAAAATCTATTAATGTTAAAAGACCTATAGACGATATAGAAGACGCGACCTCTATTAATAAAAATTCGCTTTCATCAATGAAGTTGTGCATACATGAATTGTCGATCTGAAAGATTAAAATGGCCAGTAATTAAATGATTACCTTTTCAATAAAATGCTGGATAGATTCTATTCCAGAAGGTTGTATTAACATAATTTTAATGAACATGAATTAACAGAGCATATAACAGAATAGAAGGCAGAACTGAAAGCGAATTGCTAATCATTCAGTTCGTAGATTCATTTCTCACTTTGTGCATGATTATTTTTAAAAGTCCGGAAACCATTAAAACTGCATATCTATATATCCCAGTAGAGTTAGCTCTAATGTGCAGAAAATACAAATAGAACGAAAATCAAACCTCTGGAAAGTTTTGATTTAACCAATAACTTCATTCAAATAGTAGTAAATACAGATTTTTTCTACAACTACTCACATAACTTCAAGCCCTGAATAAAACATGTTTTTGTTTTAAAAGCAACTGCTGCATTACAAAAATCATGTCCGTTACAGGATAAAAGATTGGAGACACCAGATATAAATTTATTTTGTAAACATTTAAATCTCTATTTGGATTATTTAATTCTATATGGATTAAGTAATTTAAAATTCTTAGATATATTTAAATTTTTCTTGTACGTAAAATATTTTTTGTTATATTTGAGCTTAAACAAGGTAGTTTTGCTCACAGCTATTTCAGAATCATGGGATTATTCGATGAGCCTTTTTTTTTTCTTTAATTTGTAACAATTCATCTTTCGCCCTCTAAAATATAAGAAGTGTTCTGGATTTCGTAGCACCAGATCTGCTTTCTGGAAGGAAGAAGCTTAGAGCTATAAAGAGGGAACACAGCTATTTCAGAATCATGTGATTGCTCGATCAGCCATTTTTATTTATTTATTTTTTTTTAATTTGTAATGATTCATCTTTCGCTCTCTATAGCTTTTGGAAGTGATCTGAATTTCGTAGCACCATGGAAGAAAGAAGCCTGCAATTATAATGAGTGAGTTCAATTTCCTTTAGGGCACATATTGTTGAAAATTACATCACTTCCAACTATCATAGTTTTTAATCACACAAAATACTAAGATAGAAAACCAGTTTTATCTTATTCCTAAGATACACTTGCGCATATTTATTTATTTTTAAGAGAATTTTTTTCTAAAAATATAAATTAAATATTGTTAAATTAATGTAATCTCGTTTCCATATAGTTTTGAATTCATAAAATCAAATAAAGTAAGTGAATTCAAAAATAAAGGTTACTGAATTTTTTGATGATTCCTTTTATAAAAACGTCTTACCTTTGATGCTGGCTCTTAACAAACTGCAAATCTTCCCAGGCTTGCAGAATATTCTCAGGCATTTCATTCTTTTCGTTATTTTTATTGACGTCACTTCCGCTGCTGCTCTCTGGTGGGAAAACTATATTTTATAATAGTGCTCACCAACAAGAATTGAAATTAATTAAAACTAAAACACGTCAACTGACAGAACATTACATCTTTTTTTTTTAATTCAAGCATATGTTTTTATTTTATTACAGAGAATTTTATTTAAAAAAATTAATTATACAATTTTTAAATGAATTTCATAATATTTTGTTACTTTGATTCATTTTAGTATGTTTACCTAAGTGGAAAATGAGAGAAAGACTATTACAGAAATGAAAAATTAGAGGTTTATATCAAATGATACATTCATATACCATAGAAATGTGAAGAAAATTTGCTGAAAGAAGCAGTTACTTGTTATAAGATACATTTACCTTGTTACCTGTCGATTTCTTATTGACAGAACTTCTTTCTGATGTATTTTATGCAAATATATATATGTATGTGTTGAACAATTAAACTGAATAATATTTTCGTGAAAGCCAGTCTAGTGGTTAGCGTAGCTGACTACGGAGGGGGAGGACCTGGGTTCGAATCCCGGTTCGGGCACGATGTACTTTCTCTTTCTCTCTGTGTTTCTTTTCCTTTCCTCAAATGATGGATGAATGTGGCCCGCCCTATAAACGTGTTTGTGGTGGTGTGGTGTGGGCGATGCTACTCGTAACTCCGTGACTTGGTTCACAGGTGCCCACTGGGTAACGATCAAATGAGTAGCAGTTTCCGGTCTTGTTGCGGCTAATGTATTTACTTGCTCAAAAGTGCTCGCATTAGAAACAAAAAAATATTTTCGTGAATTCATGCATATGGTTTTCGCGATTATTATTATTATTATGGATTTTATTAGCACCAGAGCCAAATTCGGTTAAATTGCGACAAATTTCTGTTTGAAAAATAATAAGACATAAAAACTTGAATCTGATACAACATTTAAATTTATAATACGTAAGACATTTAAAATTAAACAATAAATAAAATATGTGTTCAGAGAATTTGTTTATATTGAATGATATTTATTAAGAATTTGCCTTGAATTTTAAATATTAAGACCTCTAAATTCCTTAGTGAATGATAAACAAAATAAAAACACTCTAGTAATGTTAAATATATGATGTTGTTATAACTTTTATTTTAACATTTTGTAGGCATAGTGAAAGATAATATAAGAAGGGAAAAAAATTTTATAATATCAATACGAGGGTCACTCTTAAATTTTTGAGATACAACTAGGTTTTTAAAGTTATACTTACAAAATTTTAGGTGTGTTCAAAGTAGTCTCCTCCAGCATCAATGCACTTTTGTAGATGAATTTTCCACAGATTAAATGCCTCAAGCCATTCATTTCTTGTAATAGATGAAAAAAATGCATTTATAGCCACATCAATCTCTTCTTCTAAATGAAAATGACGTCCACGTAAGTTCTTTTTAAAATTAAAGAATAAACAAAAGTCGCACATAGCTATATCAGGTGAATACGGCGGATGTTTGATCACTTTAATTTGTTTTTGTTTAAGAAATTCAACTGTTAATCCGGCTGAATGTGAAGATGCATTGTCATGGTGAAGCATTAGTCCCCTAACATTCAGTTCTTGTAGAATTTCTGGAAGACATTTAGTAGTATACCAGCTTGTCTCCTTCCAACTTGATGGCTTTGTTCAATTCCGTACTTCTGGAGAAAACGGCATACATCACTTTTTTCAGTGCGCGTTGTTTTCCCACCATTGTCGGCGTTTGATCATCTTCAAAGACCCATACTTTGCTTTTTTGACGTGTTAGAACTTAAAAAAACGGTATGTACGTTTCATCACTTGTTACAATATTAGAAATGATGCGGTGGCCACCATCATTTAGCAATTTAAGAGTTTCTTTACTGATTCTGACACGCTCCTCTTTTTGGTGCTCAGTTAGATTGTGGGGAACCCAATGGCAAACTACTTTTTTCATATGCAATTCTTCATGAATGATTTTGAGTAGGGTTGCGGATCCAATGTTAAGTTCCTTCTGTATCATTTGATAGGTACAGCGATTATCATCCATAAACATTTTTCGTAATGCAGACACATTATACGGGATTACTGCCGACAGTGGCCTTCCTGTGTATTCTTCATCCTGAAGAAAATTGCTACTTCTTCTAAATTCTCTAAACCATCTGAATACAGTAGCACGAGCTGGAGATACATCACCAAATGCTAACTGCAACCGTTGAATGCATTCTTCTTGATTTAATCCTGCTTTAAAATCGTAGAAAATCATAGCGCGAAAATGTTCTCGCTTTAACTCCATTTTCTCTTCTGTTTAAAATTTATTCAACCCTAAACAAGTTGAAGTAAGTCAGTAAAAAATCGTCTTTTGTGTTAAAATGCTTTGTATTTTAAAATTAAACCGTTATTTTTATTTTGTAAATTCTCGTCTCAGCGTATCTAAAAAATTTCAGAGTAACCCTCGTATAAAATTTAGAAAGCCTATATAGCACGTTAAAATACAAACAAATTGCGATGCGGTTTGTTTTCAATCTAATCTTGTAAAGTTAAATGAGTGCTGTTAAAAAATTGAATTCATTGCTAATTGAAATCAGGACAAGCAATTAAAATATGATAAACAGAATTGTGATTCACCATCGAGCATCACCATGGAGATCCACTGTTCTGGTGATGCATCACCGTAATGATTCACCATAAAGTGAGTCACATCTAAGACACGATGAAGCGATTTCACTTTAAATTAAGTGGTTATTTTTAAACTGGATATATGTAACATACGATTAAATCTGACAAATACATTTTGATATGCTTTTCTCGTAAAATTATGTTTACTTGTAGACTATTAGATAATTGTCGACTGTTTTAGTGCATTTCTTCTACTGGGATAAACAATCTTAATACATTTAGAATCTTAAAATCAACCAATATATCTTACACAAAGATATGATTTAATATTACCACTTTGTGTAATGTATTATTGATCTGTCTTACACAATATACTTTTTATAATAAATATTTCGTTGGTAAACTTAATAGAAATTAAAAAAAGTTCACCGCAGCATTGCCAGTTTTTATTATAGATTAATGTTATTCTCCAATGAACGAATACTGGGATTTTCTCCATTCAAAACTAAAAGAGAAGACTAATGGCACTTTTTTTATACAGAGGCGTACTCAGTATATGTGCTATCGTAACCTCGAAAGTCAGTAATATTTTTAATTTAGAAGCGAGGACCAATCAGAGCACCCCTAGATTGGCTTCCCACACTCAGAGGTTGACATGTGATCAAATGAAGAACATTGCGACCACCACATATGTTTCGTGTTTCAGCACCATTGAATAATACGAAGAATCTTTAGTTGGTTCGGGATTCGAACTCCCTACCTTCCGATAACGAAAACTACAAAGCTTCTACGGCTTTTATTATAGATGGTAGTTCTGGAACAAATTTTCTAAATAACTTTCATTAGTAAGCTCTTTTCACAAATACGAGTTATTTAAAAAAAAAAAAAAACTTTTTTTTTAAATATTTTATTTACAGATTTTTCTTTGTTGTCTATAGTTTTAAGTAATATTTTATCTGTGGACATATCATACAAAAAAATGTTATTGGTTGGTTAAAACAGATACTATAACTGCATTGACTTATTTGAAAGGTTAGGCTTGGTTACTAAAATATCTTAGCAGCTGCCTATTTATGTTGATAGCAATCGCTGGAAATAACTAATCTTGTAATTAATTATGAACTACATTCAAACAACGAGGTTAACTTCTGAGATGGTGTCTTCCTCTCTGTGCCACAACACCGGGAGCCAATAGCACCTATATAAATTTTGAAAACGACAATTTTCTGTTGAGTCAGGTATCTCCGTCTATAAAAGCAAACTGGAATCAAGTTTACTGGAATGCATCCAAAAGGCAGGAGCAAATCAAATTGAATTTATTTTTTTTAACTACGGGTACTGGGTAACCAAGCCTTTACCACAATAAGACCGGAAACTGTTATACATTGATCGTTACCTGGTGGGGTCACCTGTGAACTAAGTCACGAAAAGTGAGTGGCGTTACCCACGTCACTTCACCCCCAAACCCGTTTATAGGGTGGGCCTTCATTAATCATCTCAGAAGAAAGGACAAGGAAACAGGGAAAGCATGAAGAGAGAGAGAAAGGAACATCCATACCCGAGCCAAGATTTGAACACGTGACTAACAGCCAGGGATGCTAACCACTAAGCCATCAGCCGGTTTGTTATCATCATTATGTATAGATTTTGTCTGCTTTTATTTAAGAATTCAAACTTTCGATTTGACAATACTTAATTGTTTTTAGCATATTTAATGATAGGATAAAAATGTAGTATTGTGGAACAACGTGAAAATGCAAATAAACAAAGAGCTTACCATCATCTTCGTTATCAATAGATGAAACAGCTTTTTCTGTTTCCCATCTGTAAGCAAAATTATAAATTTTTAATATCAAAAAATTTATGTGTACAATACTTCAAACCATTAAGAATTATTTATGTAATTTTTTAAAGGAAATAACATGTGCGATTTTATTAAAATAAAACATTAAACAAGTTTATTTAAAAAATTATTATATATATATATATATATATATATATATATATATATATATATTTAATAATTTTGCAAATAGAATTTCGTAATAATTTATATGCAAAGTAATTAGTCTTTTATTAAGATTTTCTGTTCTATTTGACGATATTATTAGGGCTTCTTTTCTAAAATTATAGCCCCGATTTTTGCAGCTTTGGTTTTTGGTAATTCGATATTTTTCTCCATCGAACCTTTTTTCACTCTATTTTGTACTTTGGATATTATTTGAAAAGCAAATGTATTTAGGAAAAAATAAAGAAACACAACCCACACTGCTGGAAATCGAATGTGAATATAGCTTCTAGACTGCTCTGGCTAGACTACCAAGTGGTCACTTTAAGTGCATTCTTTTTGATAACGGCAGAAATTTATCTACCCCTCTGGTAAAAATGTTTGTGATTATTCAGCTTCAACAGAACATGTTACGGGTTGTATCGGACACTCTGAAAGGAATTTAATCCCCCTTTTTATTATAAAATTTTTGGCGGTAAGTAAAAAACTTTTGTTGATCTGAAATATGTCAGATTAGAGAATAAGCTGTAAGACAACATGCTTGAACAAATATCTAGCATATGTTAGATATTTAGAGGTTAAGCAATAATAGAACAACATGTGTGAACAAATATCTAGCATATGTTAGGTATTTAGAGAATAAGCAACAGTGCAATATGCCTGAATAAATATCTGACATATGTTACATATTTAGAGGATAAGCAATAACACAACATATCTGAATAAACTTGTAAATAAATTTTTGAATTAAAAAACAATGCATTTTATTCTTGTCTCCCAGATTCAATAACCCCTTCAAGAAATTTGAATAGTAAAATTATTCAAATATGTTATGTTTTTATCTGATGTATGTGATTTGTTAAATCAAGCATGTTAATAACGTTTTTTTATACTTACTCGCTTATGATCATTCCGAGCTTATCGAATTCAATACTTTGAGCAAGAAGAGCGTTGTCAATCTCCATCATCCTTCTCCTATTGGAAGAAAAATTGTGTTCTTTATAATTTTTAATTAACAGATGCGTTAAACAAAATGTTTGCAATTATTACATGTAAAATTGGCCAAACTTTTGCAAGAGAGGGAAATGACCATCCTGTCCCTTTCACCTCTCTCAGATCTCACATATTTAGAGTTATTTTCGAGGCAAAAGTCCCAAAATAAAGAAAATTGGTTGATAACTCACAACTGGTATAAAGGCAACTGGTTCGCAACTGGTATAAAGGCAAATGATCCTCATGACCGGCAGACTAACACATGTCTGTCCTGCCTTGCCAGTGAGCACTTGAAATATCTCACATATTCAAGAAGAATCAATGGCGCAGCTTGTCCATTTTTGGACCTTGTGCCATAAAACCCAACCAACCAATCAAGAAGTATCAAAAGTGTTCCTCTCTGTTCTAAATGACGGCAAGAACTGGCATCACCTCAGCATATATTAGACTGACATGGACTGGACTGGAAAGATATCCATAAATGTCCACTTCTTGTGTCAAACTTCATTAATGCCACTGATTTCATTCAAACCAGATGGTAGATTATAAACAACAGTGACAATATTACATTTATTCTTTCCATTGTTTAAATGCATTAATTATGTCAATGCTATTTGTTAATTATAATGTCACGTGTCATATAATGTAATGCAGGATTTATGTCATGTAGCTTTGGATAATTATAATGCAACAATATGTTAAATAACAAAGAGTGATAAAAAATAGTTAAATATCTTCTCTAAGCTATCATATAAGGAAAAATGTTTAGTAAAAAAATTTTTAAGGCCTTTTTAGATACAGCAGCAATAATTGTCTTCAGTATTAAATTGAACTATTTCCGAAAATTTTCTTTGAAAAATCTTGGTTGTTCAAAAAGACTTTAGTACACAACAAGAGCTAAGTTTGATGCCCTTATAATATTTTTAAAATAATATTTCCTTTATTTATGGCATGAAAATAAAGGTAACATAAAGGAAAAAAGAGAATATACATAGTTGTTACTAACTAGAACTAAAATGAAACTATTTTTATGGTGCACTCTGTTATACGATACTTATTTTGATTAAAAATTTATATAAAAGCTTGAGTCAAAGACTTTAAGGAAACTAAGTTTATAGCAACGTTATCATATCGTACTTGTTATAATTTGAAGATTTGAAATGATACAAAATTTACTTGTGAGAAAAACTTGATACGTCTGATCACCATTTGAAAAACCGAACATCTCTTTTAAAGATATTATAATTCATTATTTCAAATAAATAGTAATTTTAATTGTTGAAATGTTTGCATTCGATAAAGTATTACTTAATCGAAGTATTACTTACGATTACGATTACTTTTTCGCTTATTACGAATGTCTAAATGTCATGAAAATATACAATTAGAACATTAAATGAAGTTGATAGAAATTAAAAACTAATAGAGCATAATAATTAAATTAAAAATTTCAGTTTCATTTTAAATAATGTTGGAGAAAAATGCTCTTAATAGGAAGTATATATTAGCTACCGTAAAATGCATATTAGACATAATTTTACATCTAAAATGTACTCTTTAGATTTTTTTTATTGAATATGTCAATAATTTTAATTGAATGCATTAAGATAGGAATAAAATAGTTATTTCAATAGATATATTTAAATGCTTAGTTTTTGCGAACTCAACGCGAATTTCTTTATTAATTAATTAT
This sequence comes from Latrodectus geometricus, assembly GCA_026290005.1. Classification (NCBI taxonomy): domain Eukaryota; kingdom Metazoa; phylum Arthropoda; class Arachnida; order Araneae; family Theridiidae; genus Latrodectus; species Latrodectus geometricus. The sequence goes on along the minus strand of JAPDSC010054016.1, from coordinate 1,676 downwards.
TTTCTTTTATAAACATCAAAAATATAATTCATTATAATTATTTTGCCATTTGTTAAATAATTGGAACGTGTAATAAATTACCTGACATCCATTTGAGAATTAAATGAACTTATGAGTTGCTTCTTTAATAATTTCATCTCTTCTTCTGTAAGTTTCTTTTCTTCTAAAAATAAAAAGAAAAGAAAGTTGTTTAATTATTTCCTTAATATTAAAAAACAAAATCCCTCTTTTCATTATTTTTAAAAATTAATAAACTTAAATATATGCTCAATTAGTAAAAACAGGATAAGGAAAGATTTGTAAAAACTTAATTTCTTCCACAAATAAATTATTTAAAGCTTTATACAAATTTTATTATTTTATAAGTAACGATATATAAAATATATTTCTACTTTTTTGAAAAAGATATAATCGGTTTCAATATGACTTAAAAGGTAATATTTTCTTTGCTTCTGGAAATCATATTTTGATAATATTCTTCCAAATATAGTTAAAATGTGAAAAATACCAATATTAACAAAACAGAAACATAGAAAAAGTTTCATCACCAATAAATATTCGAAAATACAAATTGTTTTAATAATATTACAAAAAATTTTAATAAAGTAATGATAAATTTCATTATTTATTATTAAGGTATCACTTAAAGCACTTTTGAGGAACATAACTAGAGCTGTGTTTTCATATCCAAAAATTATTTTAAAAATATGCTGAAAGTAAAAAATATATTGTTTTTATTTAAATCATCATCTTATACTATTACTGAAGTTTTTAGTATAAATCATTAACATATTTTAAGTGAATTTTTGTGTATTTATGCAAAAATACCAATTGTGTAATTTCCATTTCTTTCTCTGTTTATGAATAGATTGATAAAAACGAAGTCTTTTCAGAGAATAGTTCAGAATTTTTTTTATAGTAATACTGTTTCCATATAAATATATATAAAAAACAATGCTTTAGTTTCATAAAAAAAATCAATATTTTTAATAAATTTGACCCTGACTACAGATGGGTGGGACCTGGGTTCGAATCCTGGCTCGGGCATGGATGTATTTTCTCTCTCTGTTTTTCTTGTATTTGTATTTTCTTTGTGTGTGAATGGTTGCCTACCCTATTAACGGGTACCTATGGCATGTGTGTACAGAGGAAGTCGGACTCCACACCAAATTTGGTTCAGTTGGAAAAGTGGAGCAGCGCACCCCATATTGACAGCCTGGCTAGCACACGACAACAACAACAATAAATTTGACGTCATTGCTTACCATTTGAGTTGTCTCGCTTTTCGTCTGTTGAGGATACGTGCTTGGAGCGGTGAATTTTCTGATGAAGTGTAGCTATTTCTTGCCTTAGCTCGTTTATGATTGTCTGATACTGAGCCACGTGATAGGATACGTCAGATACATTACTGCGAAGCTACAGAAACGAAACATATTTTGATTAATTACAAGTTCTCTTTATTGACTGTTACACAATATAAAGGAAAGTATATTGCAAACCAGTTCTATAATTAAATAACAATATCCAATTTTTTAAATTTTTTTTTTAAATGTTTTGAAATTTGTGAGGTTTTTTTAGATACTTTGTTTAAATTTATTTATGAACTTTTGTCTTAGTTAGGTCGATAGATATGCATTTTAGAAATCAGGAAATAACCATTTTCCGTTATTCAACTG
>JAPDSC010054014.1:33680-48690 GCA_026290005.1 Latrodectus geometricus | reverse complement strand
CCATTCATCTTGAAAAATATCCTTAGTACTGTGACTCTGGCCCTGGAGGAGCTTTGAGCTTTAGCGGTGAAAGGCATGACCAGACAGCCTTGTCTAGGCTCAAATCCGGTTGTCTTGGGACTCAAAGGTTTTTCCGGGGGAACAAAGTCTTAACCACTTGCACAAAGTGCAATATTGAAAAAGCTAGTCTCGAACATTTACTGAAATATATTGGCTTTTCTGCGCAACCCTAGTTCAGTCCTTGAGGAGTTGAGGGCGGAGGCAGTCATGAATCTGATCTGATCCAGATCAGGAGATTAGAAAGAAGAAGAAGATATTAAAACTTACTTTGTAAAATCTATTAAATCTTTATTTAATGGTAACAGAATTTTAAAGAATGAAATATTTTTCTGATAAAAAAAAATATTAAACACGAAACAGTTATTTGAGATTCATTTAGATGTTTTTTCTTGTCTATACTTATATTAGCTGTGCACAAACACATCACTTACATTTTGTTCAATTTTTTGTAAACTGCTCAATGTTTTTTACAGAACCTGATCCACCGAAGAAGCCAAAAGTACCAGCTTATGGTGAGTAACGTTACTTTTTATTTCGTCAATGACTTTAAACATTATTTTTTAACAATTTTCAGCATTGTTTTTCTTTTTATTTAGTCTATACTTAGAAAATAAATATTTATAAGATGTATTTATTCCATGTGATAGAAGAAATTTAATTCTTTTGAAATTTTCAAGATTCTATGATGAATTAAACTTGCCGATAGCTGAGCTTTTAGTGTTGCAGCCTACTAGGCTGTTGGTCCCGGGTCCGAATCACGGTTTGGGCATGGATGTTTCCTTTCTCTCGCAGTGTTCCCTTGTCCTTTCTTCTAAGATGATGGATGAAAGCTGACCAAACTATAAACGGGTTTGTGGTGGTGTGACGTGGGTAATGCTACTCGCCTCTGTGACATGGTTCATAGGTGCCCACCGGGTAACCCTAAATGAGTAGCAGTTTCCAGTCTTGTTATGGCAAAGGGTTAGTTAACCAGTGCCCGCGTTAGAAAAAAGTGATGAATTATACTAAGAATAGAATATCAAAAGTACTTTTCCAGAAACATTTATTTTTTGATTGGTATGCATGAATAATCTTTTTGGGTCTCGATTAGGAATCATCAAATTTAGATAAAAAATAATCTTCAATTATGTATAAAATTTTAATTTTAAATTAGAGTCACAAATATAGCAATAGAATTTACGTAGTTTTATTTCTTGAATACATGTGTGTATTATAATAACATATTTTGCTATGATGTCTTTTGATATGACATCAATTTTTATGGAAACTTTCGTACTTTAAAAAAGGTCTGTGATGGTCATAATTCTTTTATTTTCAAAAACATGTTGTATTTCTAAAATGAATGTACATTTAACCCATTCTTATCTCTTACAAACATGTTTTCATATTTTGATTATTAACTTGAGTTTTTTCATCAACAATTAACTTATTCAGAAAACGTTATTATAAGAGAGGCTTTTATTTCTGTTGTTTACATTAAAAAAGTCTTTTACTTCTAACACTAAAGCATTATTTTCAAAAATATCTAATACAAATGTTTTTTCATATTGAGCTTCTTAACATTATTTATTCTGCTGTTTTTCATTCTTTTACGTTTTCATTTTTTATCTGGGAATAATTTCTTTCTAATTAATGTTTTAGTTGTAAAATGCCTATCTTGACTTGTTTGTCGTTTGATTTAAGCCTATTTGATAATTACTTTAAGCGATTGTATGTGTTTGTAACTTTTATTTATAAAAATGCCTAAATTATCATTCTGTGATATTTACATTTAATTTTGCTTTTAATTCAAAGAAGGTTTTTTTTTTTATTTTCTTAAAATTTTAAATAACTCTGAGCACAATGTGTTATGGTAAAATTCGTTATCGGTTATTACAACTAGATAATAATGTTTCATATAATCATTGGTTAATTTAAATACGACATCTAAGTGTTTCTTTTATTTAAATAGTATCAAAGGATAATGAAAAGCTGTTTATCTTTGTTTCTTTCGTTCGCACATATCAGAGCCTTTAATTCTTTGCTTCAAATACAGTATGAGAAATTATTTTGGCAGTACTATTTCGTAACTACCAATTGACCCAAACTATACTTATGTTAGTATATAATATTAATATATTTTATAGATGAAATAAACCCTGAAATGCGTACTGAAGTTTTATCAGGCTATCATGCAACCTGCCTCTGACATTTAATTATTCATTACATCTTTTGAAAAATACAATACAATGGATTATAACTCTTTTTTTTGAAACTTTTAGTATTATTAATCATTAATTAATGCATTATCAAACTTCATGCTCAAGCATCGCTATCATTTTGATATACATTTTTATTTCTAATACTATATTTAGGCTTAAAGTTTCATCAGATTTAGACGAAGCGATCCATTGTAATTTTGAAAATACATTTAACTTTATGAAGTTGTAATGATCCCAGTTTATTTCTACAAGATTATTTAATTTTATCATTGAAATTACAAATGATAAATTTTCAATTATCTTTCCTTATGTATTATTAAATCTTGAGCTAGGGTTTAAAATTAGTATTTTTCTAGATCTACATGTATTACATTTTTAATATCAATTCTTTGAATTTCCATCTTTCTATTTAGAATAAGGAAATGGAAAACTTTTACGGCATTTTATATTCTCTGAAAAGTCAAAGTTGCTTTTATTCTTTTAAAATTCGTTTAAAAATAAATAATCCTTAATTTGACAGTTTTACTCTTGTTTGTGAAGTTCTATGTTGAAAATCTTTCGTTGTATATTCCCTACATTCTTAAGTATCTTACAAACTGCTGTGATTTTATTTGCGCCGGTTAAAGAAAAATCTTATATTAAAACATTTAAATATGTCTTTGTAAATTCTGATGTGATCCTTAACCAGGTACAAAATACGTCACAATCTTTAATAGTTGTTTCATGATGGCTTTATAATTAATTGTTGATTCAATATCTTGTGTTTTCTAAGACAATTCCGCTCAAATTTAATAAACCATAATCATTGACAAAAAGGAAGTTTTAATTATAATGCAGTTCAATTTCGTTTTAGAATTTTATTTTTTGTTACATCTAGGCATTAGAATATAACATCTTTGCATTTGTAACATTTTTGGGAACGTTTTATGAAATATTTTCATACGAATCGATTTTGATCTATATTTTCATTTTTATTCTCCCCTTCATTCATATCTTTGATCATCATTATAATTATATTTGCCATTTCCTATAAGTGATACATACTTACCAATTATTAAGTAATAAAAATTTTGTATTCAGTAATTTATTTCTTTGCTTTAGGTGCTTTTGATAAAATTTCATTTAATTTTTCTTTTCTAATAAATATGAACCTCTTAAGGACTATTTACACGCTTTGAGTTAATAATATGGTGTTATCAAGACCGAGAAATCAGTTTTTCGAATAATACATCCGAGAGTAGTGTTTGATTTCTCGGAATCAAACACTGATCGATTATATTTTTTGGAAACAAACACATCGAAAAAAATTATTTCTTCGAATCTATATTTTAACTTCTATCGTTGTTTCACTTTTGATTTTCATTAATTGCTGTTTTTCGTGTGTTGCGATGGCGTCACTATTCCATAATGATGATTGGCTGTGAACGAAAATCTCGGATGGAAAAGTAGAACACGTTTTACATCTTTCCAAGATACGAGCTCGATCGCCAAGAACATATTCACTACACCGAATTCAAGAGGGCAACAGGTTCCGAGAAAGTTCAAACGAGGAACTCGGGGTCGTGTAAGCAGGCTTTTTAGAAGTGTTTTTAGAAAATAAATGAAGCAATAACGGGTCGTGTAATAGTCTCATAATAATAGTTTTACATTTTTCGTTCCATCAAATGTTGTCTTTTTGTACTTTTTGAGGGGCTGCATAAGATGAAAAATCTTATTTCGATATCTTATCTTATATTATTTTAATCTTATATTATATATATATATATATATATATATATATATATATATATATATATAAAATTGGAACATTTTGTGATTCTTATCAAACCAAGAGCAGCATGCATACTTTTCAAATAATTGGTTTGCCTAGAAGACATCCCATATAATGTGTTTAGCAATCAATTTACTTAAAAGATGAAACATGTTCTTGGTTTGCTTTACTTATTTTCTAGGAAAACTTCTAACAACTAAGCTCTCTTTCAGTTTGCTCTCTTTTTTTCTTAAAAATGGATCATTTTCAGAAGCTGTTGAGTGTCTAGTAATTTTCCGAGTCCCCAACATTGAGTGCATAACGTTTACATTAAAAGAAATCTTTTTATTATATTTCTTATGCAAATCTTATGTGTATTGGCTTCCAAGTGTGCATTTTTATATAAAATACCGCTTCATACATGAAACCCCGATACATACATGTCCTAGAAAATTTTTATCGTGACTATAATAATGTAATATATTTTTGGAGATTTCCTTTCCCAATAATAACCTTACGACTGACAGAAGTAACATGACACTAAAATGACCTTTTGATGATTTGCTACAATAAGGTTTCATTTTAGGAACAAATTTACCAAGAGTTGCTTGTAGTTTAGTTTGAACCTGACTCAGTGGATTTTAAAGTCTGTGAGTGACAAAATAGTGAATACATTATTAAACAAAATTATTTCTGACCAGAATTTGGACATTAGAATAGTATATTTTTACTTAATATCAAATAATTATATGCATTCAATTTTATTTCATATGTTCTGGTTTCAATTTATGTGAAATATTTTCTTAATACTAAGAACTATTAAAATATTCATCAGAAACTAAATTTAAATGTTTATTTCAATTAAATCTAAATGAACTATTAATTTCAATTAAATCTAATGAACTATTAATTTCAATAAAATCTAAATAAATATTTTGTTGGGGAAAAATTTATCCATTATTTTTTCGGTAGACGTCTGTAGTGATCGCTATCTCGTGAGGTATCTATCAAATAATTTCAGATTTATGCTCGTTGGAAAGCTGACATTTGACACTAAAATATCCTCTTGCGGTTTTTTGTTTGATTGATTCAGTTACGAGTACAAGGTTTCAAAAATGGAAGACAACAAACAGAAAATTCGATACATTTTCGTTTTTCTCTTGTAACGGTGAAAAAGATAGCCGGGTGGCTAAAATTGTGAAAGGTGTTTATCGTCTTATATAAGACTGTAACAACCAATTACGTACAGTTTTGGTTTCGTAGATTCCGTTTGGGTATTTGGATGCTAAAGATGCACCTCGCATGGATACAACATCGTCGAGAATGTCTATAAAATATCAAAAATTATCAAACTTGACAGCATGTCAGCAGTCGTAGCTTCGCACAAGACCTAAAAATCTACATGAAAACTGTTTTAAATCTTTTTACAAAGCGAATCTGAAAGAAGTTACAAAAAGTTCACGTAAAAATAATGGATTTCTTTTCCCCCAAACTAATATATTGAAAAGAAATATTTACCTTTCAATATATATTTTACTTGATAGCATTTTATTGTAAGTATATTCCTTTTATAAGCATTTATTAACCAATGTTAGAAATATGCTAATGACGAAAATCCCTTACACTTATGGAGATTATAAATTAAACTGCGTTTCATATTGCAGTCGGTCCTTTGGGCATCTGTAATGCTTCTGATTGTACAAGAGCTGCAAAGATCAAATGCTTAGATTGCAGAAATGTTGCCTACTGCTCGAAGAACTGCAGACAAAACGATCTCAAGGACCATAGAAGAGCGTGCTACAGTAAGTAGAAGAGAAAATCTATTTTCCACAAATATTACTGTTTTGGATGTATTTATATATTGTTTTAGTGGAACACGTAACATTTTGATGCACATGAGTTCAAAACGAGAAATGAATTCATATCAAACATATATGTTATTTCTCCCATAACTTAAATTTTAAAAATAGATATTTTTATTAAAAGATTGTGTGAATACAGAAATTACCAATAGAAATTAGATATTGGATTTCTGTTACATCTAAAATCTCTCTATGCAAATGTCTGTATATATTTATCGCTTAAAATAACTTTTAGACTGGAAATTCAAAAATGGTAACTTGTAACACTATATTAAGTTTCTTAACTTAAATTTAAAAAAAAACAAAACAAAAAAAAAAAACTCTAAGAAAACTTATTTTATAAATTGCTTGGCTTTATAGAATTTTTTATTTGCAAACTTCCTAAATTTTTTAAAAGCTGATTGTTTTTTCTTGAATAAAAAATCTCTTGAACTTTTGACTTGGGAAAGTTTTTCGAAAAATGAAAACCTTGGCAGAATAAATATTAGATTTGAAAATTCTAATGTTTTAATTCCCTTTTTTAAAGGAATTTACTGTAAAATTTCGAAGTTTTTATAGTTAGTTTATAAATAATATAGTTAGTCGAAGCTCATTTAGTTAATTTTTAAAATTTGATATAATTTCAGTTTTTTTTTTGTTATAACCGACTGTCTTTAAAAAGCAATTCACTTCGATGATTTACAATAATATAAAACAATAGTTTAAAAAGAATTCCTTTGTTTATATCTTTTTCTGAACATTTTGCACATGATAATATCAGAGGACAACATCCTTTTCATCCGGGCATCCCTTTGTGTGCGCAGCGTCTTTCAAGAATAAGCCGATTTTGTTAGAATTTGGAATTCCATCTTTTCAGAGAACTAATGAGGAACCAACGAGGACTCGGCGACCAAGCAACCTATTTTTCGAGGAATTCATTTCCATTTTTAGACGCCTATCAAAATATTCTTCAGAAAAGGAGAAAATGTAATTATTTAGTCTTGTGTGGGGAAAAACTATAATACAGGGAAACATTCAATTCTGTTGTATGTCATTATGGATAACAATTTCCTCTGGAAAAATGTTTTTTCAAAGAATATATTATTACTGTTCAATTTTACATTATTACTTTTAAATTTTATGCATAGAGAACTAGAAAAAGTGTCTAACTTGATTCCAATTAATTAAATAAATGTTTATTTTTTAAAATGTAAATTTTTTTAAATAGAATATTGATAAAATACTCATTACATTAATTAGCTTTTACCTAAAATTTACTGAAATTTAAAATTTTTGCGAATATATTTTTGTTATATGAGTATATGCTGATTTATATAAACTTTTGTAATATATATGTTATAATTTAATGTATTTATGCGCATTTAATTTAAATATATTTTATGAACCGTAATTTTATCTATCACAACTTTAGAAGTGAAATAAAAGGAAATCATAGAAATTACAAGATATGCTATAAAGTACACCATCGCTTATATCAAAATTCATATAACGGTTTCATATATATATGTATTAACTTCCTACATAGTCAACAGTGTATGTAGCCATAGTTTTGTGCCCACAAAAGTATGCTTTTTCTGCAATGAAAATTGTGCCAATATACCATGCAATACCAATAAATATCAGATGTGAAAGTTATCAGCATATAAATAAAAGTAAACCTAAAATATCAAAGAAGTATAGAAATTATTAGGTATTGTGCCACGAAGAATAAAAGTTACAAAAACTATTATAAATTGATGCCAAACCAAATAAAGCAACAATATATTTAAATATTAAAAAAAATAGACTAAATACCATTTCATGGTTCTTATATGATCTTCAAAACTTGGTTGAACTTTTTCTTTGGTTTAATAACTACTCCTTACATTTTGAAAAGCAATGGTGCTATTTTGTGTGTGATAAATTTATTAGTACATTATTTCTTAGTAGAATTTTTAAAGTTTAATTTGTTCTGTAATGCTTTTCAAACTTCTACAAACTTTACGTTTACACCATTGAGCAAAAGTTACATTTTTATATATTTAATTAGAAATATTTGAATACCAATAAATTAATTTACTAAACAAAGAATTAAATTTATTAGGTTTATCCAACGTATCAGGATTATTAATTTGGTTTTTAATTTTAAAAAGAATATGTAAACATTTTCATTCTATATTATTTTATTTGTTTGATATAAATTTAAAGCTCAGGATATATTTTTAAATATTGATTGAATTTCATTGTGTTAATGAAAAAAATTATTTAACTAGTAAATGGAATTCCGCAGAGTTGAAAATATTCTAGTCTTCTAGCAAACAGATTTGTTTCATTATGTTGAAAAGGTTTGTTATACTGATACTATATACTTTCAGATGTGTGGATTATAATAACTAATTTTCTAAAATATTAATATTTTTTGCTATGAAGATTTAATATATATTCTTAAGATTTGAGCTCAATTAAAACATGTAACACAAATTTGAATTTTTATATACTTTTTATGAAAATAAAAATTAATATATATATAATGAATTTAATTTTAGGTAATAAGTTAATTTATTCAAATTAAATAATTTCCATTAAAGTTAACAGAAATAAAATTTTTGGTCAAATACATAGTATATGTTAAAATTTATAAGAATTTAAGAACATCAGAAAACAAATTAAACATCTAAAAATACTCTGCTAAATAATGATGTACCATTGTTTACTTATGTCATATGGTTATGTTTTGTTTACTTATCAAACACAATTTAGCAAATAGAGTAATACTCATAAAGGTGAAATAAGGCACACCTATTGCCTCCCGTCATGTCTAGTGGTCAGCATGCCTGACTGTGGAAAAGGAAGTTCTGGGTTCGAATCCTGGTTTGGGCATAGGTGCACTTTCTATTTCTCTCGCTCTCCTGTCTTGGTCCTTTCCTTTTAGTAATGTTGCCTACCCTACAAACGGGCACTTATGGCATGTGTGTGCTGACGAAGTCAGTCTCCGCACCAAATTATGGTTTAGTTGTAAAAATGGAGCAGCGCACCCTATATGGCTAACCTGGCTGGCACTTGACAAAAATAATAGGCGTGATTATTAAACTATAGAACGTCAATCAATCTTTAAAGGTCTTGAAAATGCTGCTTAGTAAAATTTTTCTCGATTTACAATTAATTTTTCGAGTTTTAATTTTTATATTTCTGTGGTAATACTAAATTAATTTTTGAATTTATAGCCATACTTATATGGTTTTGTTTTGTTTACTTATATCATAAACGTAAGTCATAACATATGTTTATTTATTATCTTTAATTTTTATATCTTGGTTTTGTGCAGTTTTGATGTGTATTGGCATAATTTTTACGATTTTCTTTGCCATTGTTGAATTCCCAAACTTTTGTGCTAATGTGGTTAACAGCTTATGATAAAACTGGTCATATTGTTTCTTAATTACATATGCATGCTTATTTTGCTCTTCATTTTAAATGTGAAACTACAATACTACTTTGTATATTTTAAAGATTTTGAATTTTACAGGCACACATATTTGATTTTTTTATCTATAATTTTGGAAATTTGCATAACTTTCTATTTTTATTTTATTTGCTGAACGCTTATGATTGTCTGCGCTACAATAAAGATGAATTTCATCTTAGTAATATTTTGCCAAATATTTAAACTTGCAGTTATTGTATATTATCTTAAATTCAAACAACTCTATGAATTTGAACCCACCCCGTCACCAAGAGCAAAATAAGGAGCCAAATCAGAAGATAACAAAGCCAAATTGGATTCCTTAATACAATGAATTTCAAACTGTACTTTTACTGTTTGTGATTCTATGACAACGAATGTCAGGAAGAATTTTTAAAATAAATACGCAAATAAACCAAAAAAAAAAATTGTCAAAATGATTTAAAAATGATATTTGAAGAAAATAAAATTTAAATCTAAAAACACACACAAATTTTTGAAAATTTAAATAAAAAGTAATTATGTATTAAAATCAATAAGAAGCCTTAACATAACCTTTTAATCGTATAAAAAATTAATGAATTAATTAATTCTAAGCAATTAATTACTTAAAATAAAATCCAATACAATGTTTACACATTACGTTATAGTTTCTACAAAGGAATATAGTATAACTCTAAATAGTAACAGCTCTGTTCTTTTTAAAAGTATGAGTTTCACTGACAAAAAGGATTCCATGAATCAAATAGAACGAGTAAGTTCTTTTATTGTTCAAATTATTAATTCTGAATTTGAATTTAAGATAGAATATTAATAATTGTTTGTGTTAAATGTATTGCAAGTGTTACAGAAAACAATAAATTTTCAAAATTAAATTCAAAACTCTTATTATTTACGTTGATTTAGCTATACTACTCGATTAATTAAAAACAAAAAATATAAAAAAAATAATATAAATTTAAATATCTGGCAAAGATCAGCATTATTGTTTTTTTATGATTTACTTTTTTATATTTTATAATATATATTCTCATCAATTAAGTAAATTAAACATTCTAGCATTTTATTTTAAAGCATAGCAGTAATATTTTAATACTCGAAATCGCGCAATACTGAAAATCACGTATAAGAGTGTGATTTCGGTTGGCGAGAAAATGTCACTGCTTTCGCCAAATGGTGGATAAAAATGAGATTTTATTCATGAAGATTTATGATTACATGCTCTTACAGTAAAGATGATTTTGATTTTAATAATATTTGGCAAAATAGTTAAATTTGGAGTTACAGGCACACATATTTGGTTGTATGTGACTCTAAATTTAAACAATTGTTAAAAACAATCATCTCTATGCTCTTATACTCGTTTTGGCTAGGATGCAAAAGTTGTCAAGATTATGGCTGACATAGTTAATCAAATATAATATATTTATTATTCGTTTAGAAATTAATCTCTTGTTCTAAATTTACGATTACTTCGCCATTAAAGTCTTTTTCGAGATATTCCTTTATTATGATAAGAACATTGTGACCATTTTTTATGTTTTCTTATTCTTGGAAAGGTCGAATTTTTTAGAGGAATGCGTATAAAGTTTCACTATTATTAAAAATCAGATTTCGTTTTTTTTATTAAACAAGAAATTAGCTATCATATAAATAATACTTGTATCATAATTTTATAAAATATTTATTTCTCTCTCGAATACAGAGCATTTAAAAAGAAAATTTGTTCTTCTTAGAAGAGATAAATTTGTGGATTTTTTAAAAAATATTTAAATGTACTTGAAGAGCATATTTTTGAGGAGAAAGTAAACACATGGTTTTATGCAAGGAAAAATATTTTCTAGTGGACTTCTAGTAAGTGACAGCTGCGTACCTCGTAAAAGAAATCTTTTAAGGCCACTTAGATGATGGAGCAAATATTTATTCTGTAAGCCGTAAATTCAACACTTTGAGGTGTGAAACTTTTTATTTTTTAATATATGAAATATTACTTTCATGCAACAATTTCTAGAATAAAAAATATAATAATGAAAAATATATAATTTCAATATATATATTATAAAAAATGAAATTTAATGCTTAAGCAATAAAAATAAGAGAGTTATCGATTTATAATGAATTTTTTAAATCCTCATAGAATATTCTGACAATGGTAAAATTAATACAAAAAGCTTTCAATCTATAAAGTCTTAATCAAAGATATAAAAATCAATCAAAAAGCTATTTGTTGTAAGACAAATTTGTTTAGTAAACTTTAAAGAAAGTAATTGCGATTTGTAATTATAGGAAGTGCGAGTTATTGCTCTTCGAAATCAGTTGAAAGTGTGGATAGGGTGCTAGGAGGGTCGTCCTAGAGCATCCCAAACATTCTCAATTGGGTTAAGGTCTGGTGATACAGCTGGCCATTAAGTGATCCTAATTTTTTTTTCTTCTCAAGATAAACTTCTACGATAGTGTAGACTCGCATTATCATCCTGTAGTACGAAAGCATCACCTAGTTACCCGGTATTATGGAGCCCATAAGCATACAGGATGTCGTCTCTATAGGTCAACATCACGGGGAAAGACCTGTAGGTCTGTGCGTCTAGAGAAAGAGATACCACCCCAAACATAATCGCTGCCTAATCCGTATGCATAACTTTCATGGATGTATGATGGATGAAAACCAGTTCCACAACCCAACTCGTACTCCAACAATTTCTGATGCCCAACTGTTAAACAACCAAAGTAAAATTGTTTATTAAAAAAAATGGATATAGAAACTGTTTACTTCAACGGAAGGGTTAATGAAAAAGGTTAATGAGCTGGAAAACTGCATTGTGCTACTAATATTTGCCAAAGTGGAAGAAGAAAACAAATAGTCTTTTTAAAAACAATGAATTTGTGGTAATTTACCTTTCTTCAAATCCTAATCAAGATGGAGAAGCGGACGTCATCGTGGAGAATCGAAATCTATTATCGAGATTATCGAAACCTTTGGCGTTAAATTCGCATCCGCAAAAGTTCACTTCCAACAATTAGCAAATATTTATGAAAAATCAGCGCAACAACTGGATATGTCCCTGTCAACAGATGGTTTGCCGCCCAACCTGTCTAGTGGTTAGCGTACCTGACTACAGATGGGTGGGACCTGGGTTCGAATCCTGGCTCGGGCATGGATGTACTTTCTCTCTCTTTCTTGTCTTTGTCCTTTATTTGTGTGTGAATGGTTGCCTACCCTATAAACGGGTACCTATGGCATGTGTGTACTGAGGAAGTCGGACTCCACACCAAATATGGTTTAGTTGAAAAAGTGGAGCAGCGAACCCCATATTGCCAGCCTGGCTGGTACACAACAACAACAGATCGTTTGAGTATAAATCTACAAAAATTGGAACTAATATATTCCAACGCACACACAAAATTGGTTTTCCTTTTGATCCATGATCCAAAAAAATAGATAAGGATCCGAAGTTAGAGGACGACGTGAAATTTGCATATCTGATGCAAATTATAAATCTTTTGATTTTGCCCACTCTTATCAAGTATCTAAAAATAAATATAAAAGTGTCGTTAAAATTTTAAAAAACACGTTACCCTGATGAAAAAGTGCTTATTGAATTACGTGTGCGGGAATTTTTGAAATTAGTTCTAAATCAATCGTTATACATATCTTTCACTAATTTAGTTGATCAATTAGGCACTTATTTGCGGTGCTTAGAAAATTTAGGTGTGACTATGGAAAAATATGCATGCATGCTTGATCTTTAATCGAAGCCTGTATTCCTGAATCATAATATAATCGCATGGGAAAGAGAAAGAAACTCTTTTTTTTTTCTTAGTAAATCTAACGTAAATGCGCATGACCATGACCTGTTGATTCAATTCCAACATTCCGAGGTTATAAGAGCTGTGTAAAGCATTCGGTTTAGCAGAAAGAGATAAAGACAAAACAAAAATCAAACCCCACTTGAGACCGAATGTAGTGGTTCCGACGGTTTCGATTCTTATAACCCAGGGATGGGCAAATTTTTTCGATCGCGGGCCAAAAATCGAAAAAATAAAGTTTGGCGGGCCAAGATGAATTTTTCTAAAATTTTAAAAACAATATATAAGTATTACAATTTAATATATTAATAAGATGAATGAAATTGCGATTTCATTTTTAAAAGTTCCTTATTTTGAGGTTCGAAGTGATGTGTACTGATTCTAAGGAACGAGGCTAAATGCTCATCTGTCTGTCTACTTCTGAAATAATTCTTTCTAAGGTTCATAGTTGAAAACACTTGTTCACATATATAAGATGCACTGATTTTCTAGGCATGAGATATTAAATTTGAAAAACTTACTTTCGATAGTGATTTGTAAAACTCTAACTTTGGTATATTTAGAAACAATTGCTTGAGATGATTGTTAGATTACAACTCATTTAATTCAAACTGCAAATTTGACCTCACTGCCTCACAATTTACGTTGAATGGCATGGTAAAAATATCCAATTCTGCTTGAATAGTACTGAAATCTTGAATCTGCGTTCGAACTCAAAATGCAGTTTTTTTACCAGCTCTTTGAAAAAAAATGGAAGAAAAAATATAATATTTAAGCAAAGTAGAAAAGGAGATGGATATATAATATATGAATATTTTTTTTTAATTTGCCTTTGATAGGCAAATTAAAATTCTATCCACGGGCCGGAGTTGGCCTGCGGGACGTAGTTTGCCCTCCCTGTTATAACCCAAACAAAACGTGAAAAGAGAACACTGAATATGTTTTGCTTGTTGTTCGAAAAAGATTCACCGCAATACTCAAATTTATGAAAATAAAATAAAAACTATTTATGAATAAAAATAAAAACTACTTTTTTGAATCTGTCACCAGCAATAGCTTTTTCTGCTCGACTGATGTTTTAATAGAAACATGCAGAATCAGAGTATCAAAAACGATAATTGTTTGATGTTTATGTGACTCAACTCCTCAAAGGTCAAATATAAAGTGTTTATCGCCGAGTTTTTGGAACTATAAAGCCAGATCATTCCGAATTTCTTAAACATAATTTATTTGGAAGTAATGAAACCGAAAATATTAAACATTCCACATTTAAATGATATTTTCAAGTAATTTGGGTAGATTTCTCCCATGAAGCAGTACTGATTGATAAAGATGCAATTTGTGGTGAAATTCCAAAATTAAGTGGAATCTAATACAGAATATTTCACTAAAATTGGAATTTATTTCTGAGACTGTGGAAACAATGATTCTGAAATCACTATTTTACAGGGTGCTGATTATTTGAGAAAAATACTGACTTGGGGGTTCTGTAAGTCAACAACCCAATAGTTTAATCGCTGTCCACACTTATTTAGGATGAGTATATATATATATGTGTGTGTGTGTGTGTGGGTTAGTTTAATAACTAAATAATGCAACTAATTGGCATTTTAAGAATAGTGTATTAAACAGTTAAAGATATTTACAGATATTTACAATTACAACAAAGGGTTACGATGACAATATTATTAGTTTTCCAACCCTTAAGGTTCAAATACGTCTTTAATATACCATCTTTCGTCTTCATCTGCTCTTTTATAACACTTGACACCAGGATCGCTGTGGAAGCATCAAGTATTAAGATGATGTCATGAAGTGGAGTAGGGTCATCTGGCATATCTCACACACACACACACACACACACACACACACACACACACACACACAC
>JAPDSC010054014.1:16825-33670 GCA_026290005.1 Latrodectus geometricus | reverse complement strand
ACACACACACACACACACACACACACACACACACACACACACACACATATATATAAATGTGTACATAAATTCTGTGTGTACATAAATTCTATATTAATTAGTCCAATCATTAGCCTGTAATTTCACTACTAAATGTTGGCAAAAGTTATGGCAACAAAATTAAAATGATTCCAGATTGTATTTAAACACGTCTGCGATGAACGGATAATTTTAGGGAAAACTTGAAATCCAAATTTGAAAAAGAATTATGAGGATAACATTAGACTTATAGGGTTAACTTTAATGAATTCAATATATTAAAATATAAAACAGAATTGTAAAATGATTCCGGATCTATTAATTTTCAAGAACCTTTATTAAATGAACTTAAAAATAATAATAAAAAAATAGAATGAGAATTTTGTAAGCCAATTAAAAAAGTTCGGGTTTTAAAAAGCTTTGTTTACAGAAATTCAGCGTATAGTAATAAAATAAAAAAAAATTGCGATTGAATTTACTTATTAATCTAGATAGGAGGCATGTAGAATTAAACGTATTCGTAAAACTATGTTTGCTTTGGTCCATATGTTGAGGAGGCGAGGTATCCAGCTTTTCGCCGTTGACCTCTATCATATCTTGTGGAGCATATAAAGTTGACTTTGAGTCTACCTAGGTTGAATTGATAAATAACACAGTAAAGACTACCAAATGGGAAGTACTCCCGGGATACTATTGCATGGTGATGGAATGATAGGAAACAAATTATAAGAGATAGAAGCATTCAAAAGTTTACAATGCATTTTAGGAAAAAAAAATTTTTTTTTACAATTGGAATATAAAAGTAATACAATGATACAAACAAGAATTTATAATGGAACCGCGCAGAAGGTTCCTGCATTTTAGCAAAAAACAGAGATCATTTAATTTTTTGTTTATTAATTTATTTTTATATTATTAATTGTGGCTAGGTCCACGAGGTGGTGGCATTTACAAATTCGCAAAAAGAGTAAATTGAAGAATTAAATAAGGTGGTGGAGAAAAGTGAAAATTTAGAATTTAGGGGAAAGCCTCAGTACGGATCTAGGCCTGTGGAAGTTTTTAAGGTCGTATGGGCTGTAATTGTCCAGGGCTTGGATTTCAATATTGCCGATGTTTTTTAATTTATCATAGAATCTGAAAGCCAAATATTTAATGTATTGTGTGACTGTTGGAAAGGCTAAGTTTTTACGAATTAGTTCTTTCCTGAAGTAATGAATAGGAGAGTGCGGGATTTTTGATTTAATTAGAATAGCAGTACCACCTTTTCCATTGTTTCTATCGTTCCTGTACACGTTGTAATTTGGTATTTTGAAATTTTTTTCGTGGGATAGCCTAGTTTCTTGGAGGAGAACAATATCTGGATTTTGTACTGCGATGAAATATTTCGATTCAGTAATTTTGTTGATGACTCCGTTGGAGTTCCAATACATTAATTTTAAATTTTTTATGAGTTTGCTATTCATTATTTTCTTGGTTGTTTACACTTAATGCTTTAAATAAAAGGTGCATCTTTTCTATAGGATGCGGAGTTTTTTCCAGAAGTGGGACAATTTGAAGCAGGGTTGGGAATGCTTGTAGTATAATATTTATTTGCTTAATGAGTTTCATAATTTCTTGGAAGTTTTGGATTCCGCTAAAGTCCTGAGGGGGGAGTTGACTTGGGGAGGGAGTTTGTTGTGTTTGGGTTGTTACCTTGTCCTGAGAGATGTTTGTTTTCGTTATGTTGGCAAATGATATATTAGGTTTTACTAAGTTAGTTTTAATATTGGTGTTAGAGGGATTTTTTTTATTTTTATTAATAGGATTTTTAGGGCACCCTCCGTATGATGCTGTGTGATTTTGCCCGCAATTACAACATTTGGGGACTTCCATTTTTCCATGGGGGCATTCTCTTGACATGTGTCTGGCACCGCACTTTACACAGTTTGGTTTAAGAAAGCAGACCGAGGAGTTATGACCGTAGCCTTGGCAGTTGTAACATTGAATAGGTTTTTTGTTAACATATTTTTCAACTGTTATTATTAGATTTAAAATGTCTTTGATTTCAAAAATTTTTGGTGCAATTTCATTGGGAGAAAGTGTGACTAGGAAGCAGGCTATGGGTTCAAGTCTGCGTTGTTTTTTCATTACTACAACGTTTTCGACCACAAATCCCCGGTCTTCTAGCTCTTCCTTAACAAGTTCTGGGGGTGTTACTGGGGGTATGCCTTTCAAGACTGCTTTGATTGGTTTTTCATTACCAGTTTTAATTATTAAGCATTCTATGTTGTTTTCGGTTAGGTATTTAGTAATGGTTCTGTGTGCGTCTATAGAGGAGGGGAATACTTTGAGATATTCGCCGCTTAATTTGGCTGAAACATTATTATCAAAATTTGTTTTTAGGTGCTTAATTATGTCATTAAAGTTGTTCTCAAATTTAACAAGGATGTAGGGTATTTTAGGGTTGGATT
This sequence comes from Latrodectus geometricus, assembly GCA_026290005.1. Taxonomy (NCBI): domain Eukaryota; kingdom Metazoa; phylum Arthropoda; class Arachnida; order Araneae; family Theridiidae; genus Latrodectus; species Latrodectus geometricus. The sequence goes on along the minus strand of JAPDSC010054014.1, from coordinate 31,202 downwards.
TAGAAGGGTTGGCATTGGGGGGTTGATTGTTGTTAGGAATGGGGTTGTTTCCTTGTGAGTTGTTGACCAGGTTGATATTTAAGCTGTCAAATTTGTTGTTTACTTTAACAGGAATTTGTTGTGGGGACTGTTTTACGATTGCCGTTCTTTTTGGTTTAGTAAAGCCATCCTCATCTGTATCAGATATGTTACTTCTTTTTAAGGTGTGAGATCGACTCAAATCCATGCACAGGCCTGGACAGCAAACGTCATGGGTGCTTGGTGTGGTATCTGTTTTTGTAGTTTCAATATTCGCATATTGTTGATAATAGATAGCATTGGCAGGTACATTAACATCAGAATCAATAGGAATAGACATAGGAAATACATTTTCATTACAAGTATTACTAACATTATTTTCATTATATTCAGTTTTGTTATTATTTACAACACTTGATACATTTTTACTAAGTATACTGTTATCAATATCCTCAGAATCGGGGGAGTTTACATTAGTATTGATATTATTTTTGGCAATGGGATGAATATTTTTGACATTAGAAAAATTATGTAATTTTTTACTCTTACTGTTTTTACTACTATTTTTTTTAATGGAATGTTTATTTTTAGCAATTGTGGCAAGACCCATGTCTGAGGTTGCCTGTCTTGAAACAGGGATGGCATTATGGCCATTTGTTTTATCAGAATTATTAATATTATTTTTAGATACATTTCCATCTCCATGCAAATTACAATTAGATATGTAACAGTATCCCAATTGGGAGTACTTACCCCTTAACTGTTGGCTGTAGTTGAATGCATGTTGGTAAAGTTGGTTCGTAAAAATCCAGCTAGAGTCGGTATTATACTCAGGAGTCATAGATTCAATGGTTTCCATCACTCGTTTTTGCGTTGTAGCAATTGCCTCCAGAAGTTCACTGTTTTTGATTAGCTCTCTGAGGTATTCACATCTGGATATCTTGGTGATCGGAATTGCTGGATCAATATACAAATATTCGTCTAGCTTTGGCACAAGGGATTTGATGGCAGGTGGTCCTATCTTAGTTGGCACAATACTATTATTTGAAATTAAGCACACTTGATGGCCCTGAGAAGGGCTTTTTGGGCCGGGCAACGCACGCACGTGTACTCCTCTAGGGTTAACATCGGCTGCACTATTCTCCAGCGGAGGAAATCTACTTAAATCATGGATGTTTACAGGTAATCCTGGTGAGGCACTTTGTATAGAATCCACAGTCATATCCATTTGGTTATCTCTACTTTCACTAGGCATAGTCGAAGTATCCAAATCGTTGCCGGCTGAGTCCGGTGAATGAGGTCGGAGACCGTTCGGGGATCGGTCGGCAGCGCCGCCGTCCTCGGCCATCGGCGGGGAAAGGCGGCAGGAGGAAAGTAGTAATCCGGTTTTCAAAACATCGATTCAAATCTTATGTTTTCGACATATTAAATGCTATATCAATATCGATGTTATATAGATCGATGCTATATGTTAATAAGAAAAATTACTTCTTTATATAAACTATTTAACAGAGCGTTATATCGATAAAAATATCGATTCTATATCGATGCTAAATATCGATGTTATTCGTAAAACTATGACACCTCTACATTATTTAAGAAAGTTAGAAATATTGTGTAGGAAATATTTAAAAGTGGTAGAAAAATAAAAAAATAAACTTAACTTATATTTTGTTTGTGTCAGATAGGGAAGCGAATTGAAAGAACTTTCTCTTCGAATTAAGTTAGAATCATCCTATTAAAACATTTTTTATGATTAATTATTGTTAAATTCATTTAAGAAACAGATGATTTTATAGCTAAAGTCACTGGTTAGATTACTTCAGGAGTCAAATATTTAAACTCATTAAATATTGTGATTGCTTGTAATTGATTGATTTGAAGAAATTAAATTTAAGATGCCAATTATAACTGTACACAGGGTGACCATGTTTTCAAAACCTAAGCCTAAATAAAGTGACTCAGATGCCGAAACGGAAGAAAAGGAAAAATCAGCTGTGCAGAAGCTGCAGCATCACTAAATAAGTTTATCTCTTTTGCTGAGGCTAGTACAGTGCTTCAGAAATTATTGATTTCCATATCATTAGAAATAAATTTTAAACTAAACGCCAAAAGTCAAGAAAACAAAAAGACATTCATGACTTTTTTAAATCTAAGTGAAATATGTTTTGCAGTACCGGTACATACATTATATGAAATGTAAAATAAACTTTGTTGTATGTATTTGCATATTGTATTTGTAGTTTAATTATTAACCTATTGTTCTTATAATTACCGTCCGATAGACCGGAATTTTCGGTAGTCCGGCACCAAACCGGTCTCGAACGTGCCGGATTATCGGACTTCTACAGTATAATGAAATATCAAAAACATAAATTGATTATTATTACCAGTTCCATCAGAATTCTATATTATGAAGTATCAAAAACGTAAAATAAATCGTTCCGGTCAAAAATATTTTAATAAATTTTATCAACCTCCTGTAACGTACGGTTAAAAAGAGATCCATAAACCTCACTTGGAAATAGCAAAACTTAAAAAGGGGTCACCTGGAACTACTAACATGCGATGAGTGAGACATTGCCGTATAGCAAAATTAAATTTCAGTTATGAATGAATCATGCATATAAAACGTATTCAACACCCAAACATTCATGGTCTCTCTTTTTGATGACAGATTCCCATTATCTATTCAGTAGCCTCAGGAAAGGGGGTTCATTTATTTTAAACTATTCTCTTTCATTCTTACGAGCATACCTGTGTACGTTCATTTTCCTCAAAAGTTTTTTAGACTTCAGAGAATGAAAAATCGTTCTTTTTTCTAAAGAAGGCATTTGTACAGTAAGATAAATTTAGGAAATAATTTCGAGGTTATGCCGAAAACGGGGGCTTAATTTATTCAGGGAAAGAAAAAATTGGTATTAGAATGCAACGTAAAAAATGCATTTACTAAAAATTTATATTTATATATTGATTTAGGAATACTTTTATTTCAATTTTTCATGATTATAAATGTGAGAACTTGAGTTAAATATTATAAACTTGAGTATAATATATTGAAAGAATGTGAAAACTTCTTATTTGTGATGCCAATTCAGATATTTTGTTAGGATGTTCATCCTTTATTATTCAATGGTTTTCATTTACATACATATTTACAATGATATTAATTGTAAACATTATTTACTTGTTTTTAAAGCTATTACTATAAATATTTTTTACTAAATATACTTACGTATAATACACTACTGGCCATTAAAATTGCTACACCAAGAAGGCGACATGCTACAGACGTGAAATTTATACGAAAGCAAGAAGGTGCTGTGATATGAAAATGATTAGCTTTTCAGCGCATTCAGACAAAGTAGGCGCTAGTAGCGACACCTGCATTGCGTTTAAATGAGGAAATTGTTCAGCCGGTTCCTCATACACAAATTGCATTTGAGCGTTGTTGCCTGGTGAAAAGTTGTTGTCATGCCTCGTGTAAGAAGGAGAAATGCATACCAGCACGTTTCTGACTTTGATAAAGGTCGAATTGTAGCGTACCATGATTGCGGTTTATCTTATTGCAGTATTGCTGCTCGAGTCGGTCGAGATCCAATGACTGTTAGCAGAATATGGAATCGATGGGTTCAGGACGGTAATACGGAACGCCATGCGGGATCTCAACGGCCACCTATCACTAGCAGCCGAGAAGACAGGCATATTATCCTCATGGCCGTAATGGATCGTGCAACCACGTCACGAGCCGTGAGTCAAGAAACGGAGTCGTTTGGAAGACAACAAGTGTCTGCACGAACAGTTCGACGACGTTTGCAGCAGCATGAACTCTCAGCTCGGAGACCATGGCTGCGGCTTCCCTTGACGCTGCGTCATAGACAAGAGCGCCTTCAATGGTGTGATCAACGACGAACCTGGGTGCACGAATGGCGAGACGTCATCTTTTCAGATGAATCCAGGTTCTGTGTACAGCATCATGATGGTCGCATCCGTGTTTGGCGGCATCGTGGTAAACGCACACTCGCAGCATGCATTTGTCATCATCATACTGGCCCATCACCTGGCGTGATGGTATGGGGTGCCATTGGATAAACGTCTCGGTCACCTCTTGTTGGCATTGACGATGCTTTGAACAGTGGACGTTACATTTCTGGTGTGTTTCGACCCGTGGCTCTACCCTTTATTCGAGCCCTGAGAAACCCTACGTTTCAGCAGGATAATGTCCGACCGCATGTTCAGCAGGATAATGTCCGACCGCCGGTATAGTTCGGACCTTCCTCGATATGGAACATGTTCGGCTGTTGCCCTGGCCAGCACGTTCTCCAGATTTTTCACCAATAGGAAACGTCTGGTCAATGGTTGCCGAGCGACTGGCTCGTTACCAAACTCCAGTCACTACGGTTGATGAACTGTGGCATCGTGTTGAAGCTGCATGGGCATCTGTACCTGTACATGCAATCCAATCTCTGTTTGACTCAATGCCCAGGCGTATAACTGCTGTTATTACTGCTAGAGGTGGTTGTTCTGGGTACTGATTTCTCAGGATCTATCCAGCCAAATTTTTTGAAAATTTAATCACTTGTTATTTCTAGTATAATATATTTGTCCAATAAATATCATTTTGAGATCTGCATTTCTTCCATGGTGTAGCAGTTTTAATGGCCAGTAGTGTATATTGAAAAGAAGTATTTAGTGCAAATTCAGACATTTTTCTTTGTACGTACCTCGATATTTATTATCGAATGTTTTTCATTTACATACATGTTTACAATAACATTAACTGTAAAAAATTTTTTACTCGTTTTTAAAGTAAACTGCTAACTTAATTTTTTTAAAAAAAAAAGCTAAAAAGCTAAACAACCTAAATATGTTTTAGGCTGCTTATTTTATTGACTACTCTGTTCAAGATCAGAGAAAATGATTTAGATCTATTGAAAATAATGCCTACATGTTTTTTTGAAACGTTTGTGTGCATTCTTGTGAATAACATTGCAGAAACATAAAATAAAGTTAATAAAAGATATTTATTGTATGAAATAATGATTAAATGATTAAACTTATTTTAAGTTTGGAAGTTCACTAGGCTGTGAAATCATATGAAATAATTGATCATCTGATAATTGAGACAACATTTACTCTAGTCTTACAACAAATAACAACATATGAATCATTGTGTATCGAGTATTGCATATGTAGAGAAAAACAACGTATGAATCATTGTGTATCGAGGAAGGTCAGAACACGGCATGTGCTCTTGCTGAAATGCGGCGTATGACAGCCCTCTTAAATAAGATTTCTGAAATGTTTTAATTACCACTAAAACTACCATTGAGCTAGAGTTTTGAGGTGTTACCCAACGGTTACTCAATGTGTCTATCGTCTTGAGTATTAGTGAATGAGAAGTAGTTTTGAACTGAGTTATATAGAGTTTTGAGGGTACCCATATTGAGTACAACGTGTCTAAGGTCTTGGTGTTAGTTATTAGGGACATGTATGTCGTTCAACATAAAAGCCATGCTATTTCGACAGCTGCAAGTATCAACATCGTGGAACCATAATCCATGCTTTTGATAGGTAATGACATTTGAAATTTTTATTCGAACCCTTATACGATATTCTGAGAAAACTCCTGCATAGAAAAATTATTTCCGAATGAGAAATCCATGCCGCAATTTTTCTTCTAACCAGTACTTCAGGAGTTCCATTTGAGCCCTCCAAATGTGCTAAAATGCTATATATTTGCGTACTCAAACCACTTTTTCATTATTAGCAAACATCATTCTTGTTTGCTATTCCAATTTTAATAGCTAGGCTAGCAATGTAAATAATATAAATACTTATATATATATATATAAATATATATATATATATATATAATGTGTGTGTGAATTATTAAATATTATATATATTACATAATTTTTTTTATAAATGATATTGTTTTAGGAAACTCCAAGGTAATCAATAAATGTAAATAATGTAAAATAAAAAATTTAACCACCGCCCACCCTTCCAGTAGCCACCATGCTTGACTGCGAATAGGGCGGTCCCGGGTTCAAATCTCGATTTTGATCGAATGGACGTACTTTTTTTTTCTCTCTCTTCCCCAGTCTTTGTCCTTTCCTTATATGAATGGTTGCCTACCCTATGAACAGGTACCTATGGCATGCGTGTACTGAGGAAGTCAGACTCCACACCAAATTATGTTTCAGTTAGCAAAGTGGAGTACAGCTCCATATTGCCAGCTTAGCTGGCACTCGACCAAAAGGAAATATTTAAATTCAAGTCTTTGAAACCGAAACTGAGCTAGGAGCTTTATTGTTTTTACTATTCAGGTAGATCGTTCGAAGGATGGATCCACATCGTGAGTTTTGTTTTTCGTGGTTTAAAGTCCATATTGAATATTCGCCAAAGTCTACTTAACATTAATATGCAAAAAGTAGAAAATCGTAATTGGCGAATAAAGAAGCAGAATAAATTTCATGTATGTTTATTTAAAAGTGCAGTGTATTGTTGGATATTAGCATGCTTTTGTTGCAACTTATGACACTTGGCGAAGCCAAATCCACCTATCTGAGTCCAGGCGAATGAAATGAGAAAGAACACATTCCGTGTTTGAACAGAGCACCTTCTCATGAGGTGGAAGTACGACTTGGCTCATAGTTGGCAGCACCATCCGAGTCTTCCAATTTAGAGATAGGAAGGCAGGGAATACATTAGGCCTGCCCCCAGGGATATTAATTTGGAATAGGGACATAGAGGACATTGCGACTAACTAGTTGCCATTAGTGAACATGAGGGTCTTTGGTCGGCGGGGAATCAAACCCACAGCTTTGCGATTTCGAGACTGACATCCTAACCAACAAGGCTACCGGTGGCCTGGATATTGGCATTGTTAAACTTGATAGATTTGATATTATTATTTAGTACAATGTTATTTTTTAAGTATAAAAATCAGAAATTACAGAATTTTTAAATTAATTTAATTTAAAGATTTTAAAATATTGAATTTTTGAATACAATATTTTTATGGACCTCAAAAGTCAACTGTCATATGAATGTTCGATCTAATTATTTTTTGATCCTGAAAATGAAAGGGAAATGTACATTTTGATTAAAATATTTTTAATAAATATAAATACATGTGTAAATTAAAACAGCTGTATTTTTATATTTTAAAAAACTATTAAGATAATTATACTTTAAATGGTAAATTTACATTTTAAATTAATTAAGGTAAATTTACATTTTTTGATTGTGATCTTTTCGAGAAAATTACGAAAATTTTTGTTTATTTGAATTTTTGGTACTTTGTATAAATTTTCTGTTTATGCATGTTAGGTTATGTTTCATGGTGCCATTAATTGTAATGCTATCTAATGAAAAATAGCCATTTCAAAGAAATCCAATGTACGTGCGAACTTTGGAAAGTTATCACATTAATTAATAAACCAGTCCTATTGAAATATTTTGAGAGGGCGTGTATTTTCGTTAAATATGAAAATGGTAGAATGTTTTTTTATTTTATTAATTTATTCTTACAAGTATTATTTCTTTTTCTCAATATTGATATTAAGATGATTTTATAGCAGGAGTGGCCAAGACGTCGACCGCGAAGACATTTTAGGTAGTCCACGCGACTATCCCGACAATGACCTTGGATATTAGTAATTTAATTTATGACTTATGACATAGAATCAATGAATTATTAAATATAAAAATTTACTACAGACTACGTTTTAAAACCAAAAGCAAACAACTGTGCAAAGATTTACGATTTAAAAATTTATGATTAAAGGCTTACTGAAATTTAATGACTATGACTATGAATGACTATGAATTAATGACTATGAAATTTAAATTTAATCAAATAATTTCAACTAATTAATGATATTTAAAAAAGTTTATTTAAATCGAATTAACAATGGTTTTTTAAATTGAAATAAGCTTCACGTATCATAAAAGGATATAAATTTTATACAAAGTTGAAACTATATTATTAAACTATATATTTAGATTACTTATGAATATTAATTATTTAACCTTTTTTTGCAGAGCCCGCTTGGAGATTGTAAAAATATCCTAAAACTCGTGACAACCTTTGCATTCCAACAGAAGTGACTCAACAACTGGAGACTGTCGATTGCATTTTTAGTAACCATAACGCCGTGCTGAAGAGACAATGAAAGACATGACACAGTTGTTATTGTTTGCATCGTACCCACTTCTATCTACGTGTCTCCTTCGCTTACAATGTGAAAGTGTGTGGACAATAAAATAATATCTGATTGTTCTTTGAAATTTTTCACAAGAATGAATTGAATGAAATCGTAAAAAGAAATGATTTAATTTGGCTTTTTGTAAAATCAAATAATCTTACGGTAAAGAAAAACAAAATGACAAATCCTGATATAAATTAATAATTTTAACCCTTCTTTGCATGATTGTTTCTTTATTGGTGAAATAAATCAAGTTGATATAATTCATGTTCAAAATTAAAAGAAAAATGGTTAAAAAAATCTTAGTATATATTTATAGTATAAATTTAGCAAAAAACAATATGCTAAAAATTTCCATCATCATCCAAAGTTAGATCATTTGCTTAGTACTAAATAGAAATAAAAGAGGAAAATAACAGAAACACGTGTTACAAACATTTCTTCCACTCATTTTCAATTTTTTAGCAATAGAAACTCTTATATAATAAAACAAAATTATAAACGAAATCATACGTTTATTGCAACTACAACAAACAGCGGAATGAGACAACTTTAAGCACTGATAATGACACTTGTTTATTTTTGACAGCTACGTTTCTTTTTATGCAATAGAATTAAAAAGGTATTCAAACACGATCAACTTAAAGTGTTCTTTTAAATAATTTTTGGGCATTATGATGGAAATTTCCACCATTATGTAAAGAAGGGTTAAAGCAATATTTTGCTTAAAGGTCATATTTTAGATTTAAAGAGGATAAATTGATAATTCTATTTTCTCTACTCACATTTCTGTTTCCACTATATCTTGGAATAATTTTTTTATTAAGTTATTTCATTACAATATACCACATAATAAAGCGCTGGAATACGTTTTCTATAAAATGTAATTGTCTTACAGGAGTTTCGCTAAAGTCAACCCTAAACATTTAATAATATGGTAAACAAAAGAGAGTTTCAGAAATAAATTAGAGCGACTGAAAAAGAAAATTTGTACATTATGCATGTTTTTAATTACGAAAAGCTCAAAGCTTTTAAAGCTATTGGAAAGCTAAAAAGTAACACAGAAATAAATAAGTATAAACGTGGTATGCAGAATGGAAAGAATAATGTTCCAGTAGAAATGGAATGAGCGAATTTTGCATCTTCATTTTCTCTATTAACTAAACTCATTTAAATAACAAAATACTTTCATGGTAATTTGCAAATTTATTCGTAATATATTCATTTAATTCATAAAATTTTTTTTTCTATTCTATTGTGACGCGTGTGTGGTAAGGGCAGAAGTAATTTATACTCTAATCTTATATGCATTACTCTTTCCATTTTTAATAAAATTTTAGAATGGTTTTAATAATCTTTGAAGTTAATGTAAATAATTAACAAAGTAATTATTATAACTAAAATTTTAGAAATATTAAATTGAATATAAAATAGAAATTGAAATAATTTCGAATATAGTTTATAATAATAGTAAAAAAAAAGCAATAAAATATTATAATAATAATTTGTAACGGATGTAGAAATAGTGAGAAAATTTTATCGGCCAAAATTATTAGCATTACAGAGTGAAGCGGGGTTTATTTATTTACTTTTTTTGTACTATATACACCTATCCCCCGATTTACACGATTTCACTTTTACACGGTTTTTAAATTTCAAGGTCATCCTCAAGATTTACATCACGAAAATGTGCAAGTTGTACTTTTATCCAAGAATACGACTTCTTTATTGCAGCCGTTAGATCAAGGGATAATTTCGATCTTTAAGGCACAGTACATCAAGCGAACCTTCTGGTAACTCAACGCTTAACTCAATCTGAGGAGGACTATATAGATTTGATCAAAAACGAAACACAATTGTTGATTACGGATTTCACTACCAAGGCTCGCCCATCTAAAGTTGTTTCTAATTCATCTAACATCGAACTTGAATCGCATCAACCACTATCGAGTGATGAAAGTGATAACATACCAATCAGGAATAAAAGATTAAGAGTCTACGAAAGTGATAACAGTAACTACATTTCTGGTTAAATTTTTTAATTTATATTTCTCGTTTCTAGATGTAAAATGAATTACATACATATACCTTTATATTTTTGTCATTTTATAAATAGACAGCTATTTTTATGTTTTTAAGATATATTTAGTTTTATTTTACGTTGAAATAAATGACTGAATTATGCACATTTTAGTTTGTTTTCGATTTACACGGTTTTACGTATAAGAATCCACGATTTCGATTTACACTGTTTTCTAAGGAACCTATCTTCAGTATAAATAGGGGGATAGGTGTAGTTTTAACATTTTTATTCTTTGTGTGTTTTGGTAGCTGCTTTAAAATTAATTATAAAATTAACCACAAGATTTGTGCTCTATTTTTATATCTGGTACAAAAAGTGGCTTACACTTTTTGTAACAGGCATAAAAATAGTTTTAGGCCATGAAAACTATACATATAAGTAAGAAATTTCACATATTTTTCTTTAACCATTGCGTACAGTGAAAATTATTTTAACTCTTGAAGTAAATGCACACAGTAGCGTGAAAATTTACGTATTTTTCAAGAATTATTTTACTGTACAAAATTTTGAATCTCATGTATCTTCGACCCTGAAAGATAAAGTCTAATTTATTTTATTTACTTAATTTTACAAGTCTTCTAAATATTTTTAAAATAAAAATTAAAAGAAAATAAAAAAAAGAGTTAAATAAAGTTACATTTGCTTCGAATTTCGTTTTCATAACATGACATCAGCAGTGGGCTGATAGAATATAAAATTTCTTTTTTTCTATGGAGTGTTCTGAATCAGTGTTTAATATTTTAGAATGTTTTGAATAAAATGTTTTTCCATCTTATTATTCTTTCTGAAGTGAATTTATAATTTGGAATTATTTTTATTTTCTTTCGAATTGAAAAAATTTGAATTGAATTTAAAAAGAAAGCCTTTAAGAGCTCCTTTTGGTGAAAAAGATAAAATAGAAATATTATTGAGTGTATTATGTGTATTTTTATGTTGATACTTTGATATGCAATACTTATTACATTTAATGTGTTTAAAAAAATATTTATACTGTCACAAAATTGAATTTAAAAAGAAAGCATTTAAGAGTTCTTTTTGATAAAAAAGTAAAATAGAAATATTTTTGAGTGTATTATGTTTATTTCTTATGTTAATACTTTGATGTAATACTTGTTATATTTAATATGTTGAAAAACAATATTCATACTCACATTTCTTTTGAATGATATAAATAGAATTTTGAAAATTTAAATATAATTTTACTTTGAAATATTTTAATTAGATTTAATTTTTTGTAAATTAAATGATTTATTTTCATTTCATGAAACATAAGAAGAATATAAATATTTTGCATCAATATATATGTGTATATTATCTGATTTAAAGCTATATAAGGTATACTGATATTGTTTTGAAATTTTAAAAATATATCATAAATAAAAATTTATAAAAGTATAAAATTTGTAATATTGATGTATTTAAGGTTTCGCAAAAATTATTAATTTTATAACTATAGTTTAACAATTAATTATGCTGTGTTAACTTGAATCAACTTAACCCGCAAGCAGGTCACAATTAAAACATGACATAGAAACACCCCCTCTTTTTGAAAGTCATCCCAAGCTCCTAACTAACTGCATTCAAGGGCAAATGTTTTCCAATGATAAGAATTTAAGCGTTTGTTGAATTTCCGATTTCTTGCTGTTTTTCATGTTGGAGTCTTTCAAGTATGCTGCGCTTGTAATCTGATTTAAGTTAGCTTTTTAAAGTTTAGTTAAGCTTTCTAAAGATTTAGTTAACTTTTTAAAGGAAAATGAAATGGCTTATAGAATGGTACAAAGATATAATAAAACGCCTTGAAACTATGTTTATAAATGTTTCAACTGATGATTTCCAGTGGATTCCTGCACATGTGGGTATTGAGGGGAACGAATGTGCAGATGCCCTTGCAAAAGAAGCACGACATAAAGAGCAACCTCGAACAGTCACCTGTACAGACGCAAATGCCGTTGCCAGGCGAAGGATCTACGATCAGCATTTTTGCAAGGCAACAATCCCTGATCTAGACTGCCCAAGAAACCTCTCCTCCACAATAGCTCGGCTGCGTACTGGACATTTCAAGGGCATGAAGATATCACCAACTGGTATTAAATCCTATCTCAACTGCGAGCACTGTCCTCAATCCGAACTAACTCCAGATCATGTCTTAAACTGCCAAGCCATTATCTGCCCCCTCTTCGAACTAGGAGCTCCACCAATTGAGATCCTCCATGGCCATCGGGCTCCAGAACTGGCAGATCTCATCAACAAGACTTTTGGTGGACTTTAGACTTTTTGTTTTTTGCACTTCACAATTACTTATAGACACGACAACAACAACAACTGATGAAGAATCAATAAATGAAAATGATGATGAAATAAATGATAAAGAATTTTTTTAGTGATCATAAATCTTCTTCGGAAAAACACCTTGATTCTCACAATAACTTAGATTCATGTAAAGAAGAAAATATTTTATCTCAAAACTACATTTTGGCGAAGATGGCATTAAGTGTCACTGATAGAAAAAGTCATACTTCGATATGGACTTCCTAGCGTTTGATTAGTAACCATGGCTCCCAGTTAGTGATCTAAGTAATACAAAAACTTTGTTTCTTATTAAATATTGATCGAGCTATAATACATATTTATCATCCAATCCTGTTGATAGAAAAAATAGCTGTAGAGAATAGGCTTCCAACAATAAAGTTCACCATGAACAATACAAAATGCGACAGCAAGGGCATAACTGCTGCTTACCTACAAATTGGATTAGAAATAACTGCAATCAATGATGCGACAAATGTTTTTCGATTAATTGTAAACAACGAAAATTTTAATTAAGCACAGTTAAATAAACACTAAGACTAAAAAATATGAAAACTATATAAAAATTCTACAAAATTCAAATATCTCTAGAATACACAGTTTTTCCTTTCGGAATTCAGCTTCTCTCTGCTGTGTTTCTAATGTTGGCCGATAGAGGGAGCTATTTCGATATCCACTACAAATTAAAGTAATTTGTATTTACTAACATAGTGTGTACTTAAGTTTTAGTATAATGACTCACTATATAATAATTAAATAATTAGTATTTTATATTTTGTTATCAATTCATAAGTTCTTGCCAATGTGAATAAGGCTATATTTTTTTTATCTTATGCTGGTTCACATATAAATAACATAAGATCTCATTCTTTTTTATGCTTGAGAAACGGAGAGGGAAAGAGAACCTGGTTTTTATATAACTTATTCTCTACATTTGGTGAATATTTTGAAATCTAGTTTCAGGTATTCTTCTTATATTTACTCTATTAACAGGACTTTTATCACCAAAGCATTTAAAATAGAAAATATCATTCTGGAATGAGAACTTAAAATGTTAACATAAGAATCAATAAAAATTATACAGATTTCATTATAATTCCTTGCAAATATAATTTCATTAATTTGGATGAAAATAATGAAATCTCAGTGAATGTGAATGCTTATAAGGACCAATCCGGAAAAATGTTTTCATATAAATTTCAAAAGATGAAGACTGATTATATATATATATTAGGTTGGGGAAAAAGTTATCCATTATTTTTTCGGTAGACGTCTGTAGTGATCGCTATCTCGTGAGGTATCTATCAAACAATTTCAGATTTATGCTCGTTGGAAAGGTGACATTTGACACTAAAATATCCTCTTGCGGTTTTTTGTTTGATTCATTCAGTTACGAGTACAAGGTTTTAAAAATGGAAGACAACAAACAGAAAATTCGATACATTTTCGTTTCTCTCTTGTAACGGTGAAAAAAGATAGCCGGGTGGCTAAAATTGTGAAAGGTGTTTATCGTCCTATATAAGACTGTAACAACCAGTTAAGTAGAATTTTTGTTTCTTCGATTCCGTTTGGGTATTTGGATGCTAAAGATGCACCTCGCATGGATACAACATCGTCGAGAATATCTATAAAATATCAAAAATTATCAAACTTGACAGCATGTCAGCAGTCGTAGCTTCGCACAAGACCGAAAAATCTACATGAAAACTGTTTTAAACCTTTTTACAAAGCAAATCTGAAAGAAGTTGCAAAA
>JAPDSC010054014.1:514-16725 GCA_026290005.1 Latrodectus geometricus | reverse complement strand
ATATATATATATATATATATATATATATATATATATATATATATGCTGCCCAACCTGTCTAGTTGTTAGCGTAAGCTGACTACGGATCCCCATCCGTAGGATTTGGGTTCGAATCCCGGCTCGGGCATGGTTGTACTTTCTCTTCCTATGTGTTTCTTGTCTATTCCTCAGATGATGGATGAATGCGGCCCACCCTATAAACGGGTTTGTGGTGGCGTGACGTGGGTAATGCTACTCGCCTCCGTGACTTGGTTCACAGGTGCCCACCAGGTAATGATAAATGAGTAGCAGTTTGCGGCCTTGTTGTGGTGAAGGGTTAATCACCCAAGTGCCCGCCATGGAAAAAAAATTATTTCATTTACAAAACCATGAAGGAAAAAGTTTATGAAAGATAAAAGTTATGAACTTCTAAAATTTTTGAATTATAACAGTCCCCCCAGAATCAATTTATAAAAGTATGTCGTCTTTGAAGTTGCGATTACTTGACGTCTGTAGACGATACAAAAATGTGTTGGACATTGAATTCTTAAATCAGAAATGTTAGCAACATTCTTACTCAATTTAACGTAAAATAAAATTATCAAATTTTTATGCTGATTGGAAAGAAGAATTGATGCAAATGGTTAAACTTCATTTTAGTCTTAATTTTATATGCTTTAAAATATCCTTAGGCATTTAAATTAAGGTGTTGGAAGAGAATTAATTTTCTCAGAATTCATGGTTTTTTATGAATTTCAATTTAGGAGAAACTCATGAATATTTAGATTTGCAGCACGTATGAAAACTTTGTTATCATAAACAATATATATATATTCCCCGTTAATCCTGTTAGAAACTGTCTTCATGTTTGAGAATAAAAAAATAGTGTGGACAAATAATTTTATTCAGTACTTGGTTGAAAGCTATCAAAAATTTATGTCTTTGACAGAATTTTGGTTCGCATTATGGTACTCCGATTTACGTCACAAAATATAAATATTACATATTTTTCAGAATATCTGAATGTGCTTTAATAACTTGCATATTTTGAGAGAAACGCACAGCGATTTTCCTAGCGGAGTTTTAAATGACACGTGAGCACATTTTTATAATAAGAAAAGAACCTGAAACGTATCACACAGCTGGTGTCAAATATTCATTCATGTTGATCGAAAATTATGCAAATATACATATATATACAATAAAGTACCTATTGATTTCATTAAAATTCTTACATTTCATTAACAAAACATACATTTTACAGACTGTTTTCTTGTAAAAATCTTTTTCTAAGAGTTATTGATTTTATTTGAAAAGCTTTCCCTTTTTTCAGCAAAAAAATAGTTTTCATGAAACTTTTTTTTTGCTGTTATTTCTTTTACTAAAATGTACGAATACCGAAAACTAATTACTGGGATATTATTCCATTTCAGTGTAACTTTAAGATTTAGAAAACAAGAAAATATTTATTGTATTGTCTACTTTTATTACTCAGGTGAAACACGTGAATGTTATTTGATCAAGGTAGATGTATTCCTTGTATGTTGTATTTCTAATTCTGAAATATTTAATATTGCAAAGAACAATATTCTATCTATTGAATACATTTTTAACACTAAGAATATAACACGGATTACTATATATTTTATAGCAATTTCAGAATTTGCAAATAGCATTCTCCAATTTCATTTTTGTTGTATTAGTGCTTATATTTCATCGGTTAATATAGTTTCAAATTTTAAAATTTTACTCTTTTAATTATTATATTAAAGCTAAGAAATTGATTGTTACAAGTCTTAAAAAATTAAATTTCGTAGATTATTTGATTGTAATAAAGCAAGTTTAGATAATAAATTACAATTAATAGCTTACACTTTTACTAACACAATAACTCTCTAATTCAGGATTTTATATCATTTATTTTTATAATTATCTCTGGGAATGTTAAGAACATTTTATGACTAATTTAGATTTTGAACTATATTACGAACATGCGCAATTCTTTTTTTTATTTTCAAGTGAATTAATGTATTTTGTGACAGAAATTACTAGTTTACACATACTTTGTCACAAACAAGTACGATCTTTAAATCTTCATACATATTTTATGTAGGTAACATGAATATCTGTGCTTTAAATGACGAATAATTATTTATAAAATTTTTGATGCATTTATAATAAATGGTATTTATGAATTAATCTATCTCTAATTAAATAACTTTGGTTATGCCAACAAAATATTTGTGTAGTGCAAACCCAAAATTGTTTATTTTCAAAATTATACTCATCTTGAAACTTTAACCTGAATATCACAACATATTAACTGATATTAGCAGACACCATATTAAGATAATGTAAAATTGTGAGTAACATATGGAAATATTTTTATTTCACTTGGATTAATACTGTTGCATTATTAACATTTAATCAATTCACACACATATATATTTATACATAACATTGTGTACTTTTACTTTCTAGAAATATGTATTTTATGATAAAGAAAAAATAATTCTGTTGCCTATTAAAATCGCACATTGCACCTTTTTTTTAATTCGGCAAAAAATCACACTCTTGTTTGATAAAATAATGAAAAGAAAGTAATATTTCGGTTTATTGTTTTTCGCCATTATGATTTAATTAACATTTTACGGTATTTGAAATTTACCATAAAGTTTATGGTTTTTATGTGTAAGCAAATAGTATATTGCCTAGAAATAAAAAAATAATTGTGATATATAAGATAAATAAAATTATATAATAATTATATATTTGCATATGAATATATGATAAGCAAGAAAGACAAGAAATATCACAACAAAATTTATTTTGTAGATAAGATGTTGGCCAAGTATCAAATGATTAAATTTATAGACTTCTGTGAAGTATGGTTCCTGCCAAAATCAGTAGCCAGAGTAGGCGCCATTGTTAGATATCCCCGCTGTCACACGCCTCGGCATTGATTCAAAGAGACTTTGGATGAGCTCTTGGGGTACAGCAGACCAAGCAGATTCCACGTGTTGCCAAAGTTGAAATGGTGTAGCAGCTGGGGATGTAATCTGGATCAATCATTGAGCAAGCAAGAACCACACGTTTACTATCGTCGAAAGATCTGGAAAGCGAGCCGGCGAGGGAAGCAATGCAATCTGGTGATTGACGACGAATCCTTTGACAATGCTTGCCACGTCTGGTCGTGCATTATGCTGTTGAATGTGGTAAGGAAGGACAACTGGCTCCAACAACTCGGAGATGTAACTCTGGCTGTTTAAAGTATCGGCAATGCTTAAAAGAGGAGCGCGAGAGTGATACCTCATACTGCCCCATACTATAATAACGTAAAATAACAATTCTTCGCGCCAATAACAATTTTTATATAGTGGCTGTATGTATATTAACAATTCTTTATGCTTTTTGGAAGATTTTTTGGAATATCCAGATGGTACTCCATCTATAAGCCAAAAATCGTACTTCCACCATCGTAGGGAATGCTCTGTTCCCTACGAAAGGCATTCGTAAACCGTACGAATGCCTTACGGTAAAAACGGAAGGCAGGCCGCAAACTCGGTAGACCATCCGATTAAGACACCGTCTTATGGTATACAAACCCCGTCTTATGGAGGTCTTAATGTGACGTAGTTATGACGTTCTAATCTGACGTCATGGATATTTTAAACCAATGAGAATTTGTTTACATTCTCATTGTTTACATGCCGGTTCCATTTCAAATTGCAATATTAAAAAAACTATTATTACCTCTATAAAGATTTATAATTAACTCCTCCTCTTCAAATTTAAACTTGTAATAACTAGTACTCTCGATATCAACGTGGTATATTTTTCCTGCAGAAATTGAAATTAGCGATGTCTCGCGGAAAGTTGCCAGATATTTCAAACCAGCTCGATATCCAGATTTGACTCGCGCTCCACCCATTTTTTGACGTAGTTAAGATATTTGTGACGTCATTTGGCCTCATGTGAATATCGCGAGATCTTCGGCTTGTCTCTCGATACATGTCTCATGCGATCATCTACGAATTTGCGGCCTGGCTAAGGCGATCTGTCTGACTTTATTCACCCAGTCTCTGACGGCTTGGCTATGACAAGTATAACAACAACACTGAATTGAGAAACATTCACTGAACAAGTGTAATGTGTTATTACATTGAAAGATATTGATTTTTTACTATTGTTAAAAACTATTTGGGATGCAAACTGAAGAATCAATATTATTTCAATTTTAATTTACGATATTTACTTAAAGAATTTTATGAAATATTTTCTGTAAATAGGAAGTGCATTAATTTTTTAATTAAATTTTTTATATCAGCATGTTTGAATTAAAAATATCGGAACTTTGGCCAAGGCAGATGCTGGTGATGCCACTGAGCCCGTTGCCCTTCTTACCTGCTTGGAAATTTTTTCGAGAGCTAAGAACCAACTTAAAATCCTATGGCTTGCCCCTCTAGTTCATCCCTGGCATAGGTGCAGTCACCCAGGGGGTTCTCTCTCTCTCTAGTTCTTGTATACGGAAGGCAGGATCAAACCATCTTCTCAGTGGACACCTTAAAACTATGAAGCTCTCTGGGGGATCTAAGTTATTTGAAACTGCAGAAAGTGTTTTAAGGAGGAGGCTTCTCTTGAACACATTCTTGCTTGTCTGAACTCTCCAGGCAGGACCTTACTGACAATCCATTTTTAGTTTTGGACTTCTACAGGGTGCACAGTTTCATGGACTTGATTTATCTCCGCTTATCTCGGGGATGAGCAACAACAACAACATTTGTGTAAACAGTTAATTATAAGGTGAAAATGCGCATTAGGTCCCCTACTCTGCCAACTTGGCGAAAGTGTGCTGTGGGTCCCGTACTTGGCGGGTTTTCAAAAACGCTGTTGCCATGGCGATAATGGAATACGGTTTTAAACTAATTAGCAACCAATGAAAATGACTGATTTTTCAAACTGAAACTAATTAACGACCAATGAAAATGCTAAATAGAAAAACCAATTAATGAGCATGCGCGAAAAAGCGCAAATTATTTCCTCCGAATGGTTGCCAT
This sequence comes from Latrodectus geometricus, assembly GCA_026290005.1. Lineage (NCBI taxonomy): Eukaryota > Metazoa > Arthropoda > Arachnida > Araneae > Theridiidae > Latrodectus > Latrodectus geometricus. The sequence continues at coordinate 11,689 of JAPDSC010054014.1, read as the reverse complement.
AAAGAGCTCATTAGGTATAAAAACGTCCGGTTTACCACGCTTGGTGCATTTATCACCAAGTTGGCAGAGTAGGTGACCTAAAGCGCATATTAACGAATTATAATAATATGAATAAACAATGAGAGTTATTGTAACATCTTTCTTTTAAATATTTTTTTAATTTTATTTTATTATAATCAAAAGTAAAATTAATTAATAAATTAAAATTTAGAAAATTCAATAAAAATGTATTTCTCAATGATTGGACTGCTTAAAATACTGAAGAATTTCAAACTCTACTTTCTAGATTGAATAATGTTTCCTAGGGATATGGAAGCTAATATCAACTGATGAGACCACAATAAATACTTTTACCTATAGTTTTCACTTGAAGCTCTGTTAAAGTTTTCCAGAATAAAAACGGGAATTGAGATCAGTTTAGTCCAAAAAATATTTTAAAATCAATAATATATGGATAATAATTAATAATTTGTACATTTTATGATTAAAAATTTCTCAGATTGTTCCATAGTTGTAAGAGTCTTTGGGAATATTTTAAATAAATCTTACATGACATAATTTAATTTAAAATGGAATAATTAAATTTAAATAAATGTCTCTACAATCGTAAATTTTTTTCTCATGTTTACAACCTGGTGTATAAAAATGCCATTTTAGTATCTTTTCGCATGGAATAATGAATAGAGAAATTTAATGTACAATTTCTTTTAATAATTAATTAAGTAGTTATTTGCATTAATTATTAAAAGAAATGCTTTGGAAAATGTATTCCCCGTCAAACTAAATCTTCTTAATAGAAAAATGAACACGCAACTTTTTCTACAAGTAATTTTTGAAAAAAATATTCTTCTAATGAAATAAATCTACGAACTTTAAACAAACTATATATAAAGGTGAATTTTAAGTAAAGAAATATATATTGTATAAATACATAAAAGTTGGTGAGAGAGAAGGAATACATCTGAAAAATTTATTTCACTGGAAATTAGGGAGAAAGAATAAATTTCTCTATTTTCATTTTCTTTCCGGCGGCAGTATTACTGGCAAACTTCTCAAAACGCGGATATCATTCGGTAAAACCGTGGATATTCTTCTCTTTTTAACTTTTTTTCCCTATCGAATTTCCTTCGGGCAGTTTGGAGAGTCTTAATTGCTGGATTTTTGTATTCAAGCCTTTCACAGACTAGGGAAAAATCAGTGTGAAGTTTTTGGAAAAAGAGGGATTTCCCTTTTCTCTGAAGAAGAAGGTATTTTCACTTCAGTAAATATTTCTGATATATGTTTAGCTTGTTATTTCTTTCAGACAAAAAAAGATTACTTTGGATATCTTGTTTTAAAGAGATGTGCTTATATAGGTATCAGATATTTCTTTCCTAAATACATGCTTGCTGATAACAATTCTAATTTTGAAAACAGAAAATACTGACAATATCAATATTGATTCTTCGTTCATGTGAATTTATTTTGAAATGTTGACACAAATGATTGTTCATAAAAGTGACAACATATAATTTGTCACAAAAAGAGAAATTTTAAACATTCTTTTGTATCATTTCCTTCATCGGAAGTTTACCAAATACAAGACTGCAGTTAATTATATATAAAAATATTATTTTTGTACTTGTAGAACTTTTATTAAATTCAGTGCTGATACCCTCAGCCGTATTCTATGAGGACAATGAATGACCACACATGACTCAGAAGTTCGAGAACTCTTTACCCATAGGACTGAATTGCTTCCTTGGCTTGCTTGTTTTCCTACTTTACACATTTGCTGTCGTTGCACCAGCATGCTTTCTGGTACCTTGCCCTAAGTTGGGCTCTACCAGTTAGTTAAAAACTGCCGGTGGCAATTTAGAAGCAATGGCCAAGTGGAAAACTCCTCAATACTCGGCTTGCCACCCTCAGAGGTATCATTTCACATGGAGGACATTGCGAGCACAAAATATTTAACGGGACGCTGCCGCTATTCGTGAAAAGAGATGCGTAAGGATCAGGCAGCTTCCATGTTTGGTGTGGTATCTCTTTGGGTGGACGCACAGACTTCCGCGTCTTTTCCCGTGGAAATGTTGATGCTTACACCTAGAGATGACACCCTGGAAGCTTATGTGCACCATTATTCCGGTTCACTTAATGATACTTTCGTGTTACAGAATGATAATGCAAGTCTACACAGGGCTCGCATCGTGCATGCTTATCTTGAGCAGGAAACATAATTGAGTGTATTCTGTGGCCAGCTCGATCACCGGACCTTAACCCAAACTAGCATCTTTAGAATGCTCTAGAACGACGTGTAGCAGCTCTCAATTACTTTCAAGGAATCTAACCACGTTTTGGAAGGGCACTGGATCTCTTCCGACACAATTAATAGACCGCATAATTGACAACATCATACATCGCTGCATATTCTGTATTGCTTGTCGGGGATGATCATATTCTATACTAAATGTACTTTTTCTATACCAAACTTACACATCCCATTTTGTCATTGTGTATATATATATATATATATATATATATATATATATATATATATATATATATATATATATATATATATATCTATATATATATATATATATATATATATATATATATATATATATATATATATATATATATATATGCTACTAATAATAACATGATAATTGTCTGGTGATTTATTTTAATGCTATTTTGTACTTTCTTATATTTATCGTGTAAAGTGTATAAGTTTCATTAAATTCCATGCACAATTTTCGTTTTATCGTCATTTTTGTGATTTGTCCATAATTTATGATAACAGTGTAAAGTGGGACGCAATTTCAACATTTCAAAAATTTTAAATATTTATTCAATGAATTTGGTGCCTAAACACTGCGAAATCCATTTTTAAACAATAAAAAAAAACTTTTCTTCGAGTTTGAATTTTCTTTCTGGACTCTCGCTGTTTAAATACTTTGTGCAAACAGATTATTTTTATTATCTTCCCTTGAATGCTTTCAAAAGTGTCCTTTTTATTGATTTATGATATGGATTACTATTGGAGACACATATGTGTGTCTTTCAGTATTACTGTCGCACAAATATCTTTATTGTTTTAACACTTTGGATTTTATTGAATCTTTTGATCAAAGAAAATTTTCTTTCAACATTTTCCTTCTTAATCGACTAAATAAAGTTTTCTTTACATTATTTTTAAAATATTTTATCAATGAAATCGTAACCATTGTCGGTATAAATTTTGTGTAATTTAACAATTTCAATATCTTTAAAAAAACATTAGTCCCTTTTTGTTTGTTTTGTTTTTGATAGGAAATGCCCACGCGCATTTATTTGAATAATCGTTAATAGTTCATAAATTATTCATCATGTCATTATATTTACTGCACAAAATTTCGACAAATAATAAATCATTTTGCTATTGTCATCAATATGAGAAATTTTTTATACCTCTCAAATTTTCTTTTTAAGAGTTTATTGAATCTATAAACACATTGAGTACGTACATAATCCATAATTTGTTGACAAATAATTCCTTTTTCTTCTAAATTTATTGATACCACAATATCCTATTTCTGGTTCATTATAAATTTCTTTTGTTATAAACGTATCTTGTTACAATATTTCATGACATCTTTTTGTATCAATATGAGAGTTACATTAAAGCAATAATTTTGAAAAATTATAATAAGAATTTATTTGTTTTAAGGATAATTTTAATATATAATATGTCTTTCTATTATTACTTGAATCGTAGAATTTTTAGATTATTTTATAATATTTATATCAGTTACTTTATCTCTGGTTTTAGTTACTTTATCTCTGGTTTTCTTTAAATGTCACGTAATTTTTATACATAATTTGTCATGTTTCATCTACTCTATTGCCGCTTGCCCTGTCTAGTAGTCAGCTTGCCTGACTGCGGATTAAGAGGTCTTGGATTCGAATCCTAGTTCAGGCACGGATCTACTTACTCTCTCTCTCTCTCTCTCTTATCTTTATCCTTTCCTTGTTTGAATGGAATGTTCCTATCCTATATACGGGTACTTATGGCACTGAGGAAGTCGGATTCAAAACTAAATTATGGTTCAGTTGAAAAAATGGAGCAGCGCATTCCTTATTGGCAGGCTGGCTGACATCTACGCTGTTAATACATAAACTTAGCAACACACACATGTGTACATTATAAACATAGACTTAATTTAGTTTTAGCTCAACCAGACATAAACTAATTGTAAATGAAAGTTCGTGTGTAATTGTATTTCAAATCGTAAGCTATTAATAGTATTTTCTCATTTATTAAGGAATGAAAATGTTATCATATTCCTCTACCTTAGTTGAAATTCCTTCTTTCAAAAATGCACCGAGAAACATACGAACATATATTATGTTTAGAATCTTCACACATTTTATTACTTGATTTGAATTAAGCTTTCATCTAAACCTTTGCAACTGTCAAATCTGGATTACTTCGATCACTGCTGTTAGTCGGATGTATATTCCACAACTGCGTTCTTGGGATTTTGTTTCACTTAATTTATTTTATCATTTTGTATCACTTAATTTAATTTATTTTCATCAAATTTTATATTCCTTAAAATTCTTAAATTGTTTATAAAACTTTCTAAACTACAATTTGATTTTCGGTTAATTCTCCTTTCAGGACTTCAGCTCTCATATCGTCTAACTCATTTGTTTGTTGTTGCCATCGTATGCTAGGCTGGCAATATAGGGTTTGCTGTTATACTTATGCAACTGAACCGTCATTTGGTGTGGAGTTCGACTTCCTTAATATACACACGGCTTAGGTAGCTGTTTATAGAGTACCTATGGCATAATATTCATACTCCATTCATACAAGGAAAGGACAAAGAAAAAGAGAGAGAAAAGAAAGTACATCGATGCTCGAACCAGTATTCGAACCCAGGACCTCCCTATCCGCAGGCAGGCACACTGCCTACTTGACAGGGTGGCAGATGACGACATAAAATGTTGAATTAAAAAAATTCATGGCTTATTGGAAAACGTTGGAGATGAGGCTATTGGAAGAATGATAAAAACTTTAAGAATATTAAAAAAAAAAATAAAATGTAAAATGTCGGCAAAGTAAAGCATCAACAGATGAAAAGTATTATAAAGGTGGCAGCGTTACTTAAATACTGCAGCAGAAAATGTATGCAAAAGAAGATATTAACAAACGAAAAGGATCAAAGAAATTACAGTGGTATTTTAATTCTGTGGCAAAAATAAAAGAGATCTTTTAGTCAAAGAAATATTATTTTTTCTGACTAAACAATTTTCGGAAGGTATACACAAAACATTCGTAAACATGGTAATCCGATAATCGTAAATCAATTTGCGTAGGTTCAGGAGAAACAATTAGAAACAAAATTACAGATGCTAATTTTAATTTAATTTTCAAAGTATCACATAACAAAACAAGTATTTGAAATCAAATATTGCTTGAGAAGCCGATAGATACATTTATGAGACTGAAAAATTTTACACTCATAATTAACAAATAAAGCCGACTAAAGTAGCCAAAACAATTAACATTAATTTTCAGATTGACGTCTCCAATACTAAAATACATAAAATGGTTTATAAGAAGCTTAAATAATTATTTAATAATTTATGTTTCAAAATCGTAATAAAATATAGCTTACAACCAAAAATAATAATGAATGGTCGAAACAGAAGTTGTAGTTACAGAACTCTCTGTACCACATATACTGCGAGCCAATATAATCCGATGTCCGTTTTGTTATTGTTGTTATTTATGACACTTGAAGAAGACAACCTTCCATGTCAGGGACTGGGCGAATGAAATTAGAAAGAGCATCTTCGGCTTTTGAATAAAGCAGCCCCATACGAAGGTTAAAGTATGACTTTGGCTCATAGATGGCAACACCATCTGGGTCTTCCAGTTTAGAGATTGAAGCCAGAGAAGACCCATGGCCTGGCTCCAACCTCCCCCTAAGGTATTAATTTGAAATGGGAACCTGGAGGGCATTGCGACCCTACATATTTTACGCAGTCTCCATTAGTGATTAGGACGGATCTTTGGCTAAGCCGAGATTCGAACTTACTGCCTTCCGGTAACGAGAACGACGCATTCGGTAACCAACGAAGCGTTTACTTGAGGCCCAAAGGAAAGGCTGACGTTAATCTGCGCTTTAGGTCCCCTACTCTGCCAACTTGGCGATAAATGCACCAAACGTGGTAAACCGAACGTTTTTATACCTAATGAGCTCTTTATAGCAACCTCCATAGGAAATAATTTGCGCTTTTTCGCGCATGCTCATTAATTGGTTTTTTTCTTTAAGCATTTTCATTGGTCGTTAATTAGTTACAGTTTGAAAAATCGGTCATTTTCATTGGATGCTAATTTGTTTAAAACCGTTAAAAATCGTATTCCATTATCACCATGGCAACAGCGTTTTTGAAAACGCGCCAAGTACGAGACCGCAGCACACTTTCGACAAGTTGGCAGAGTAGGTGACCTAAAGCGCATTTTCATCAAGGCTGATGTTGTCAATAGGTTTTTTTCGATTTTCACATGCATTAATTAGAGCCATGAATGAATAGCATAATTTTTATTTGTACTTTCTCTGTTAAATAAGGGCAAATTTTATCTTATAGTGAAAAGAAACGATTAAAACCATGAAATTATTTTATACAATAAAAAAAGAAAATGATTTTATTGTTTATTTAAGTATCTCATTATTCTAAACTGATGATCAATGTGTGATTATTTTTTCTTGAGTTTAAATCTTAGTAGAGTTCAGCAGTTTATAAGGAAAATTATTAGTAATTTGAAGAAATAAATACGCAAGAAATAAATATAATAAATCTAAAGGAAATCCACACACACACAAATGGTTTTGGTTCTTGAATTCATGAATCCTAAATTGAGACAGAAAAAGATTCGATGCTTTATAAATAGAAACGTTTTTGCTGAAACGAATTTCATCTATATAGAAAGTATTAAAATTATATAATATTAGTATTTTACTATCAGTGAACACACAGATTCCTTTTATAATCTCAGGATTACATTCTCAACTTGATCAGCACTGAGTTTAGGTATAAGGACATCAAAATGATGGATGGATATTAAAATTGTGTGTCTGAAAGAAAAAATTCAAATACGCTTATCAATTTTGTAAACTTCTTAAAATTAAAACTAAAAGTGTCAAATGCTACTTCTTTGCTTGAAAACAGAGATAATTGATGCTTCTAAAATTTTGTTATTGAAAGATGAGGTATATAAAACAACGATGGAATTTATTTGAAATTAAAAGTATTTTCTTACACATAATATATGTGATGAACACGTTAAATAGATATAAATGTTTGAAACATAGATAGTTTTTATGAAGCAAATGTATGTTACAAAATATTTTACTTGAGTGATAAATTAAAAATCATAGGTCTGCTGTGGTTGGTTAGGGCGTCATTCTGGAAATTTCTTTTCCAAGAAATTTTCTAAATCCCCGATACTGAAATTTTATCGAATTTTGACAAGTTCATCAATCTTTGCAACTCATAATTCTTTCAGCTTTTCATATTTTATTAACTTGTGTGTTATTAAGCTGTAAATCTTTATTAGAAGATTCACTTGTATTGATTTGCACTGCAAGATCTCTATCTATTTCATAACTTGAATTTGTTGTTGTTACTTATGACACTTATCGAAGCGTTTGGAAACGGGAGAATGATGGCAGAATATTCTGATTTTGAATAGAGCAAACCCATACGAAGGTGGAAGTACGAATTTGGCTTATAAACGGCACCACCATCTGTGTCTTCCAATTTAGAGATAAGAAGCCTTAGAAGACATATGGCCTGGCTCCAAACACCTCCAGAGGTATTAATTTGGAATGGGAACACGGAGAACATATTATACATGCCCCGGTGGTCATTAGTGAGCACGGTGCATTTTCGGATCAGAATGACGCCCTAATTAAAAAGGTCCCCGTGCCTTGATATATAGCAGGCGTGGCCAAAACGTTGACCGCGGTCGACTGGTAGACCGCGAAGACATTTTAGGCAGTCCACGCGACCATCCCGATAAGGATCGCGGATATTTACAATTTGACTTACATTTATGACTTCTGACATAGAATCAATGAATTATTTAAAATAAAAAATTACTACAGTCCACGCCTTAAAACTCAAAACAAACTGTGCAAAGATTTACGATTTAAAGATTTATTATTAAAGGTATGCAATTTATATATAAAACCTAAATTGGACATGATGAGCACGATTAAAACATTCAAAAAAACTATAGAAAGCTATGCATCTCAATTAAGAAAACATGAATTGAGAAACTTCAAAAACATGGAGGAAGAGTGCATCCATAATCCAAACCGAGACTTCGAAGATTTCGATTAATACTTACTTGTTTTGTTTGAAGAATTTGAAAAATTCGCTGATTTAATTAGGTTGAAAGAAATACTCAATTTTATGATATTTCCCCATTTAATGAAAATGTCAAACTTGATTGAGTATCTGAAAAAATAGGACATTTAATAGATATCACATCAGTCTCGGTCGTGGAAGAAATTATTAAATTAAGATGCGATATATTTCTTATATCCAGAGCATATTTAGCGATACTGATTTTTGGAAATTAATTTCTGAGGAAACGTTTCCAAGTATTTACAAATTGATTTTGTTTTTGAAATCATACTTTGGATCGAGGTATCTTTGCGAATCTGCTTTTTCAACCATGAACAAAAAACAAACATTAGTCGCATTTAACAGATGAACATTTAATTCGGGTTTATGTATTGCAATAAGCTCGTACCAGCCACAATATGATAAACTTGTCGCAGATAAACAGTGCCAAATTTCAACTAAACGAAGTGAATAGGATGGTCAGTTTTTGAAATATAAATACTTTGATTATTTTCGTCAGTAAATTTTTATTTTGTAAATATTAAGTTTTTTTTTGAAAAATTACATAATTTACCATTTTTTCCTGTTACCGAAAATAAATATGTATGTTAATTTAGCTCTGCCATTGGTAGACCGCCTTCGATTTTTTAAATTAAGAGTAGACCCCGGATCCCAAAAGTTTGGCATCCCATCATATGTAGCTTATAAGACTGATTATAATTATAACATTTATATCCATTATGATAACATACAAGGTGCATAAATCAAGAAATTTGATTCTCAAGCCATTTATTTCTTTGCAACTTCAAATTTCCTGAGAAGTTAAAATGGTGAGAAAAGTGATAATAAAATATTTTCTCTTATTAAGTCTGAACTCTTTTATAAAATAAAAATTGTAATTTTAAGTAATAGAGTATAATTAATAATAATAGAGTCGCTTTAAATAAACTAGAAATTAAACACAATTTAATAGTAAAATAATTTTATCATTTATAAATAAATAATAGATTTTATAGCAAAATATGGAAAGTACATGGCAAATGATTCCTTTTAAGAAAGATAATAGAGAAATACCTAAAAAATTTTGAGACAAAATTATTGAGTTAAATTTTATTAAAAGGCTGCAAAACAAGTAAACATGGCATAATACGGTAGATACTTTTTTGTCTCTGATAAATAAAAAGCATTTATTTTAAAAATGTTGAATATTGTTACAATAGTGATGTTGACGCTTTTGTATATAGGGAAATTTTAACTAAAAATAGAGATAGAAAATTCCCATAAAATAGTTTCTTGTAACTCTTATAAATGATGCAAATGTTATTTACAATATTCGGAAGACTAACTACAAAAAATAAATAAATAAAATTAAAAGTTATAAAAGGGAATAGAGATGCATTCGTGTTAATTAATTCTATTATTCGTACTAGTAATTATAACATTGACAAAAGTGAAAACATCACTTTTGTAATGAAGATGTTTTAATAAACTCAAACCATTAGAAATACAGAAATTGAATACAGATTATTATCATAAACATTCCACGAATAATTCATTAGGATTGATTCATTTATCACGTGTTTTTGCATAATCAGAATATACTGTTATATTTTAAAATGGATAAATTTTATTCCGCTGACAGAAAGAATTAAAAAAAAGCAAATGCAAGTAAAATCATAGAAATTAATAACTTCAAAATGAATATTATTTTGGGTAATACATGCAAAGGTAGTAAATTAATTAATTCATTTTGTTATCATTCTGGAACGTAGACTGGTTATAAGACGTTTCCAAACGAAGATCGAAATTCAAAGGAATGATAATAAAAACTTGTAAAGATGATAAAAATTCGTATTTTAAAGCTGTTTTCAAATACTTTGGTTGCTCTATGATAGATTTAATTATTCATCAGTTTTCAATTCACTCTGAAAAGCAGCTTTTATTTCAAGTGTCGAGTACTTTTATAGATATAAAGTCTGATCATTTTCCAATTTAATACCTCTCTCTCTTGCACATAAAATTTAATAAAATCTTCGGCGAAAATGCGCTTTAGGTCCCCTACTCCGCCAACTTGGTGAAAGTGTGCTGTGGGTCCCGTACTTGGCGGGTTTTCAAAAACGCTGTTGCCATGGCGATAATAAAATACGATTTTTAACGGTTTTAAGCAAATTAGCAACCAATGAAAATGACCGATTTTTCAAACTGAAACTAATTAACGACCAATAAAAATGCTTAAAAAAAAAAAAAAAAGTTAATGAGCATGCGCGAAAAAGCGCAAATTATTTCCTCCGGAGGTTGCCATAAAGAGCTCATTAGGTATAAAAACGTCTGGTTTACCATGTATGGTGCATTTATCACCAAGTTGGCAGAGTAGGGAACCTAAAGCGCAGATTAACGAAATCTTCTTCTCTTCCTGCCACATTTGATGAAGTTGTAAGCTTATATTTCATTCCTTAATATGACAATAGAAATGAAAATTATTGATGTTTGAGCATTCAGATGAGATGGACTGTTTTAAAATGATTGATAATGTTAAAGTTTCTACTCTATGCCATATGATAGATTACAATAAAAAGGATTATAATCCATTATATAATGCATTTAGAACATTTCCTGAAACACTGGTCTAGTACATAATGTAATGCATTTAGAATCTTTCCTGGTACTCAGGTTCAATATAAAAAGTTACGCATTTAGAACATTTTCTGGTACACTGGTCTAGTATAAAATGTAATGCATCAGATTATTTCCTGAAACACTGGTCAAGTGTAAAATTTAATGCATTTA
>JAPDSC010054000.1:0-17494 GCA_026290005.1 Latrodectus geometricus | reverse complement strand
TAAAATGATTACTGTTTTGAAGTCACTTTTATGCAACCTAACTTCAAATACCTATAAGGTATTAAGAGTTGATAAAAATATATAATTTTGAACTTACACATACATTATTATACATCAACTCATACATAATATTATTTAAAATACTTAAAATTTGATTTGAACAAAAACTTATCTCGATGATTTCAATAAAAGAAAAATTATTATTCTTATAGTTTTCTCAATTTTCAGACAGTATTAAGTAATTGTAGTTTCTTAATAAAAATTGAACTACATGTGAGAAGAAAAACTTTCACTTTATTTTTCTTATACAATTAACAAATAATTTAGTTTAAACTCTCGTTAATAGATAATAAATTTGACTACTATTTTCAAACAATTGTAACTTTTGTATTTTTCTTTGTATTTTTCTGCTTTCTTTATGAGGATATTTTCTGTCATGTGTGGAAAAATAATGATTATAGTGAATAAATTATTTTCATTTATTCTACTAAATGTTCTATGAAATAAGAATAAATTGCCTGTCTCGTCTGAAAAACTATGTCCCTTAATTAGTTATTACCACATATATTTATTCGGTTGAAAGCAAATATTCATTTCAAAGTTTAATTTTTAAATCGTTTTGTAATATTATTCTACATAACAGAAAGTTTTATTTTATTAAAATCACATCAAACAATTTTTATTCAAGACAATAATTAAATTCACAATTTACACTGGTTATTATAAATTATATAAAAATATCAAAAATGACGATAAAACAATGCAAAAAGTTATGACTGTAACTTAATGAAACGTATACACATTATTCAACACATTGGTATGTACCAAATATTATTAAACAATCACCAGACAATTACGCTAATATAAAAATTAGTACATGTATACAATGATTAAAAGGGAGATGTAAGTTTGGTATTGGAAAGGTACTTATAACATGGGGTATGAACCACATGGGAAACTATACAGCACATACAATGATGTGTGATGCTCTCAATTATGCGTTCTATTAACAATATAGGAAATTTGAGCTATTACTCTCCCAAAGCAGTTAAAAGCATTGTTAAGGTAGGAGGGGGATTGAAAACAACTACTCGTTGTTCTAGAACATCCCAACATACTCGATTGTGTTAAAGTATAATGATCGAGCTGGCCAAAGCATGCGCTTAACTGGGTCATACCAAGATAAGAATTACACAATTCGAATCATGTTGGGTCTCGCATTATCATCCTCTAGCAGATAGCATCACATTTTGGGCAGGCAAAAGGGGAGCATAGGTATCCAGAAGTTTTAGATTTAAAGGTGTAATCAATAAGAATTACAAGAAAAATAACATGGATTGCCGACAATGACATGGCCAAACACAGTCGTTGTCTGATCCGTATGCATCACTTTCATGGATGTTTGATGGTTGAAAAATATGTTCCGCGTTCTCTGCAAATGAAAATGTGCCTGCATTTGTTTCAAGGATAAACCAGGACTCATCCGTAAAAGAGCAGCCCACCATTGATCACGCATCCAATGGGCATGTTAACATGTCCATTGCAAACATTCCCATCTCTGGAATGACGTTAGGGGAAGCAAATGACTGGTTGCCTCGCATAAGGACTTCGATGAACGGTTGATCGACCCTTCGACTCTTCGATGAACGGTTGATCTGGATACTAATCCTCCGGAGCTTGCAGCGAGAGAATATATAAGCTCAGCAGGGATTGTGGTTCTATTCCTTCGTCAGCACAATGACAAATATCTGTCATTTACCCTCCTGCTGGACCGTGACCATCTTTGTCTGAACCTCCTAGATGCCGCAGTTTATGCAGTCACAGACCGACTATAGGGCTCAGTCATGTAGCTACTTCTGTATAACCTTGTTCTTCCTATAGTCTACCAATATTTCTCCATCGAAAATCTTCGGTCAAACTATCTCTGTAGGCCATTGCTACAGTTTCGTTTAGATTTTTAATCTCAGGCACACAACGACATTTATCATCTTACTGTAAGACACATCCATTTTTATGACCTCAGCAAATAACGTATTCCGACAGCTTCACCACTATTTTGCATAATGTCTTATTGTTCAGCTCATTTGTCTTACCATCATATTCAAATTTCATAGAGATTGGTTTATTTTTTTGGAGAGTTATCGCTGTTTTTGTGATTGTTCTTATACTTTTAGTAATCAGTGTACATTTAACACTGAAAAAGTTACCGACATAAGAAAACTCTTAGTTTCAGAAGAATGAATAGAAACTTATCTGATCGTTTATATTTCAAATTTTGGAAAAAAAAATATTTCATTCATCTAAAATTTATTTAAATACATTTAAATAAAAATAAGATAAATTTCTTAGCAATAATTTTAATTTTCTACAAAGTAAATACACGTATGAATGATTAAGCATATAATTGCAACTATATAAATATTGTTTTGTTGATTTGTAAAATCAAATCTGCTCTTGAGTAAATGCAAAGAAATTTTAACAATAAAATGGTAAAGATGAATAAATATATTTTCTTTAACTAAAAATAATTTTTGAAGTATATAATCTAATATTTTAATCTCTTTTCAAATCATTTAGAATCAACCTTATGTAACGTATATTATTGGTTTTAACAAGTTATTATATATAAATACATATAACTAAATAACATATTTTTTAAATTTAAAGATTCTTCGATTTTTTTAAAATTCTAAATATTTATTAAATGAATTAATAGAGCTCACGTAATTAATCAAAATTAAGGAGTTTAAATTTTTCAGGAAAATATGTGTTTTATATCTGCCTTTTTTTCTCTTTTAATTGTAATATGTAATGATCAGTAAAATAGTTTTTATAATCAGGAAAGGATTTAACTTTTTCAAAGTTTCCTAACATTTTAAACCATTTATCAAATAGTTTTAAAGACTATTGCAGCACTATATCATTTTCTTCAATTCACATCTAAAGGCTTTTTGTTCTCCTTGATTTGGTTTTGATTCATTTAATCCTACAATACTTCTTATAATCAAATGCCCATACAAAAAGTCCCAAAATTAAATTTCAGGCAGCAGTGAATTTTTTGGTCAAAGCTCCTGAATGAGCAACTTACTTTTAAAAAAGTCTTGAGGCTTTTTGCAAGGTCAATGGTTTCCTTAATAAGGTCAACACATCAAAATAATTTAATCAGTTTCTTTGCAACATCATTCTTAGCACAGAATGACTGCAATATAGCTAGATGTCAACTTCAATGCATACCACATATATTATACCAATGTCTGATTTAATTTATTCCTGCATAGTTACGTTATGCAATCATCAAAATAACATATCCACATCCATTGAAACGGTATTTATTATCCGGATCTATCAATCTATATTACTCTTTTATGACTTACAATGAATCACATATAAATAATGCAATAATGTAACATGACTGATATGTATGATCTTGGAGGGAAATTATGATATTTTACTCTAAGGAATCACATAAATGTCACAACACTGAGATTTAGATGAAATTATTTTGCATTTTACTTTGATAGTCAAGAATCAACACATGAGAGAATAAATTCATATTTGTTTATTCACTCGCAGTGATGTGTAAATAATTTTATTTTCAAAAAATATTTTTACTTTTTCATCACTAGAAGAAAAAAATTTTTATTTACTCTGATTTAATTATGTTGCTGTTTTTTCCAAAACCTACTAATAGTAATATATTTTTCTCCCTTTTAATATCAAATATAATTATAAAGGAAAATTGAAAATATAATAAGTAATTTATTTTATGTATGCAATTTTTTTATATTTGAAATGATTGAAAAACTTTGTGCTTTAACTAATTGCATTATTATTGGGTATATCATTTTATTTTGAATATTGTTTATTAATAATTATTTGCTCAAGTGTATGCACTTAAGTAAATGATTATTAAAGAAACTCAAAGTTTGTTATCAATGGCTACACTCTGAAATATTCAGAATTTATTTATATTTCCTACTTAGATTCATGTCCAAAACAATGGCTCACTGTAAATAAAAAGACTTTTGAGGACTAAAATAAACCACGTATAAATTTGACAGCTCAGTAAACAATATTTTTCAAAAAAATAAAACTTCTAAGAAACAAAGGAGAAAAATAAGGTGCAGAACTTATGAAGAGTATAGGATTAATAATTCAATCCTTAAACAAGAATATTTTAAACCAAGCTTTTACTTCCGGACATCTGTCAAAGACATATTTTTTTTTTCTCTGAAGAATATGAAGATCCCATATATGTTTCTCTGAATAATATATTTTGTCATGACACACAATGTATTTGAAGATATGAGTTCAAAAGAAATTTTATATAAAATTAAAAAATAAATATTTAAGTACAAAATATATGTAATTAATTATCATTCGGGTATTCTTTAGGATGAGTATATTATTATTTTTTCTTTGATAACAAGCCGTTTGACTTCCTTTTTCTTATTAATGGCTTAAGTCAGTGTTTCTCAACCTTTTAGTATTCACGGCCCAATTTTCAATCATAATTTTCATCGCGCCCCCTCCCCCCGCATACAATAAAATATATACAATAATAATGTATTTTGAGTATTTTGGCGCTTAACCTACACTACAATCTTAATTTTAACCTTTACAAATTACCAAGAATACCGAAATTTATTGACATTTTGCAACACCGATCCTCAGCATTGAAAAACCAAGAATCCTTATGCTTTTTTATTGATCTGGCGTCCCGCCATGTCGGGCATTCTCACGGTTTCGCGAGAAGTTTCGATTTGTCTGAAATTTGTCTGGAAGCAAAAAATTAAGCTAGGAGCGTGCGCAGATGTGAACAAATGTTTTCTCATAGGGAGAAGGAGAAAGTTCTATGACGCCAATTTCAATTCAAGACAATCTCATTCGAGTCGATCCTTCTATCGCTATTGAATCTATTCTGAATGTGTATATTATATATATTTTCGTGTAATTGCAATTCACCGTATTAAATATTCACGGCAGCAGACTTATGCAGAATCATGGATAAATTTTTAAACGGGCGTAAGCGAGCATTAGACGATAGATAAGCATCAACAAGTACACAGATAAGCGTGGTTCCGAAAATAAAATCAAGAAAATATTCTCAAGAATACTTAAATTTTGGTTTCACTAGTACTGAAGTAAATGAAGAAGAAAGGCCCTTGTGTATCATTTGCTCAAAAATGTTTGTGGCAGACAGCATGAAACCTAATAAACTTAAACGACATTTGGAAACGCTTCATAGTGAGTACGTAAACAAACCCAGAGAATTATTCGAATTAAAATTAAAATCATATGAAAAGCAAAAATCATTGTTTAAAAAAACTTTGTCTGTGAATGAAAAAGCTTTAATTGCCTCTTACAAAGTTTCATATAAAATAGCCAGATGTAAAACGCCTCACACCATTGGTGAAGAGCTTATTTTCCCAGCCGCGATTGATATTGTAGAAATTATGTTTGGAAATAATTTTGCAAAACAAATGCAGTCTATACCTCTTTCAAATGATACTGTTGCCCGTCGAATCGCTGATATAGCTGAAGATGTAGAGTGTCAGCTTTTGTCGAAGTTGAATTGCAAATTGTTTTCAATACAACTCGATGAGGCAACAGATAGTAATAAAGATACTCACTTCATTGCCTATGTTAGATTTTGTGATGATTTGTCAGTAGTAGAAGAATTACTTTTCTGCAAACCAATAGAACTCAAAGCAACAGCACTCGCTTTATTTGCTATCTTAAATGATTTTATGAACAAGGCAAACATAGAATGGAAAAATTGCGTCGGAATATGCACGGATGGTGCTCGTTCTATGTCAGGAAGATTCCAAAGTATTCAAACACTTGTGAAACAAAAATCGCCACAGTGCGTCTGGACACATTGCATGTTCCACAGAGAAGCTTTGGCTTCCAAAGAAATGAGTCCTGGTTCGAATATTGTGTTAACTACGGTTGTAACCGTAGAAAATTATATAAAAATGAGACCCCTGAAATCAAGAATCTTTTCCGCACTTTGTAAAGACATGGGTGCAGTACATTCAGCATTTTTATTTTATTGCGAGGCAAGATGGTTATCACGAGTGAAATTTTTGCAACGTGTTTATGAATTAATAGAAGAAATCGCCGTTTTCCTAGAAGAGGAAAATAGACCGGAAGCTGAGAATTTTCGCGATAGTTTATTTGTGTCGAAATTGAGCTACATGGTCGTCATATTCGAGAAATTAAATAACTTGAATCTTCAACTGCAAAGAGCAAATATACATATATTGGATACGAGTGATAAAGTTAATGCTTTTTGTAGGAAATTGGAATTGTGGAGCAGAAATTTAAAGCAAGAAAACTTAACAAAATTTGAATGATTGTATTAAAACTTACATGGCTGTAGAACAACAAATAAAACTTGTTTTTGTAACCATTGAAAATCATTTAGCAATGCTAGCAAAGAATTTTAAAAAGTACTTTCTTACTGACGACAAACTGATATCAAGTTACAAGTGGGTGAGGGATCCATTTCAAAATACTCCCGAAGGACTCTCAATCGAAGAGGAAGAAACCTTCATAGACATCAGGGCAAGCGGCGAAACCAAAAGATAATTTAGTAATAAATCACTCTTTGAATTTTGGGCAGGAGTGGATGATGAGTTTTCTGCACTAAACACAAGGGCATTTCGCATTCTACTACCATTTTCAACATCTTACCATTGTGAAACTGGATTTTCTGCGGTGGCTTCTTTGAAGACAAAATATAGATCTTAGCTAAATATAGAAAAAGAACTAAGAGTGTCTATTTCTAATATTAAACCATCCTTCGAAAAACTTTGCTCTGAAAGACAGGCCCAAGGAAGTCACTAATAATTATTACATTTGTTTTTAATTAAGTAAGTTGTTTTAATTTAATAAGTTAATTATTAAATATGTCGAAATGTATTTTGTTTTGTATGTGTGTGTGTGTTCTTTCCTTTCATTCACTTAATCAATTTTTTTAAATAACATTTTCTCTTGGATATGCTCGCGCCCCCCCATTAGTGTGCTCGTGCCCCCCTAGGGGGTCGCGCCCCACGGGTTGAGAATCACTGTCTTAAGTGCTTAGTTACATAAATGACTGCATCAACATTTTGATCTATCCTCATAAAGGGAAAAATGGGAAAATGAATTCTTGAGAAGAAAGAGAAAAATCAAAATTAAGTATTTCATTTTTCTGAAATTTAATTGAAATTCCGGAATTACATTGTGCATGTGGTTTTATTCGAATCCTATAAATTAGATATAAAAAAGTCAGAGAAATTTAAACTAAATTTCTTAAGCACCAAATCTGAAGCTCATAAAGAAAAAGACATTAATTTATAATGATATCACTGCATTCTTAAATTAATTGATATTACATAAGTTATTTTACTTTCATATTAACATGCATATAATAAATAAATGCTATAATATTTGATTATTTTATTTTAAACTATATAGCAGCAAATACCAATTATTAACAAAATTGAATATGAAACTTTACAAGAGTAAAAATATTCTTCTGCACCTCAAAATACTCGAAGTACTCATATTTAAAATATGTAATTTAAACTTGCTTAAAATGGTAAAGTTTATATTTCCTTTCAATACCTAGAAAATTTAAATAATTGGAATTATTTGAATCCTAATTATATATATATATATATATATATATATATATATATGTCTGGTATACTCTATCTTATAAGGTTTGTATATAAGCTTTATTTCAGTGCACTTACACAGATTAAAAATAACTAATAATTAAAATCAATTGCTATACTCGTGTTAACTAATTTCTTTAAGTAATTGGAAACAAATAAGATAAATTAAACTCAAAATAAGTTAAATATTAAATACCAAGGTTAGCAAAAAAAAAATTCTTACAGTTATTAATGACCGAAAAAAAGATGAAAACGTACCTGTTATTATAAGTGTAGCCTATTGACCTACAAAAAATGTAGCCTATTGTTATTCCTCGAAGTAATCACCATTGGCCTCCAACACCTTCTGCCAACGTGTATTCAGTTGTGTAATTCTTTTCTAGTATAACTTGGGGGTTGTGAAGGCAAAGAAATTCTTGAATGGTTGGTGCAAGTCTCCTTAATTTGAGAATCATTTTTCCTGAAGATCTAGAGAATGGAAGAAGAGCTAATCAAATGGGCCAAGGTCAGATGAGTAAGGAGTATGGCACAAAGTCTCTCAAGCAAAACGTTATATGTATTCCTGGCCACCCGAGTGACTTGTTGCATTGCATTATCGAGCAAGATCAGTTTACATTTGCTATTAACCAGTACTGTCTCCTTGTGTGTCATAGCCTATTATACACATTTCAATTGCGACGAGTACTGATCCTCAGTGACCGTTCAGCCCATAAGTAGCAGATCATAGTGAATAACTTGAGAAGTAGTCTACTAAACTCAACGCATAATACTGTGTGGTTGTATAGGTGGTCTTTGGTTGTGCGTTACAATACCCAGTCGTGACAACCAATGTTTGGAATGCATGGGAGTTCATATAGGACAAATGTTTCATCACTGATCAGCATCCGATGGAATACGGATGCGGAAACAATGAAATATTGAAAAACAATGAAAATAGTCTGTCATTTGTTGTGGTATAAGGACTTCCAACAGCAGGTGAGGACCCCACTTGCTCTGCCTGTACGTCTTACTTAAGCAGAGCAGATGAAATCTAACCATGTCACCATAAACATTAAATTATTTAGTAACTATAAATTATTTAGTAAATTACATTTGAGTGTTGTTCTTCTCAATTATCGCCGGCAAGGCTTCGTCCTCTAAGTCCTGTGAGTTTCATCACAAAGGGAAAAATCTCCCGTCCTGAATTAATGAAATCAGTGTCTTGTCGCCAATGTCATTCATTGCACTATACAAAAACTCTTGACATATTCAGTTTCTTGGTACAGATAGCTGATAAGTCCACTTGGAAATTGTTATGAAAAGAACGCCGAATAAGGTCTTTTAAGACATTCATTTCTCTTCGCTTCTGTATGAGTCACAATTGATGCATTCACACTATGAAAATGCTTTTATAACGAATAATATTACTACTCTCAAATGACCGGTGACTCAATCATATCATACACTAATTAGTATACTTACTTCACTTTCTTCAATTGCAACGTAAAAACGGCAAGAATTTTCATGGCTACTGTGAATAAAAATTTTAGTAGTTGCTAATTTATTATTTATTTTAAGCTTATATTAGCGTAATTTTTCTTATATTTAAATTTTGTGATAAATTAATAGATGTCCCATCGCTTTGAGCAAAATAAATATGTGGATGTCTTAAAGAATGTTTTGTAATAAGTGTATTTCTACTTCTTCAATTCATAATTTTTGAGATTGATAAATTTTCAAAACATGATTTTTGAAAACGAATTTAGCTTATATAATATCTTGTATGAATTATGTTTCTAAATATTTCTATATTAAATTCGGTAAAGTAAGAACATATTCGTAACAAACTCTAATCTGTTTAACAAAATAGCTCCAAATGTTTTTAAATTAAAATTTCAGAAGATTCATAGCTACTAAAAATTTTATTTATTTTTATTATATTTTTAAAATAATAAAAGTGAAAATAATTATCTTATTATTTAACATTTTATTTTCACTTTTATATCATACATAATAAAAATAGAGAATTTCTTTTTACAAAATTCTTTAAACTAATTCTGTACTTTTTGTGGCTCAAATTCCTTAAATATATAAGATTTATAAACATACTATTTCTTTTCCTTACTGTAATATTTTTTTTAAATGCAGTAAAATTTTAAATAAAAAAAAAGTCTTGAAATTTCACATAAGGAAATTATACATAAAAAACTATATTTTTGTTTAAAATGATTGAACTTTTAAGAAACCTCCAAAATAATCATAAAAGTCTTGAAAAAAATAGAAAGAAGTTGGAAGTTACCTCATAAAAACATCAAAATCTAAAAATAGAAATGCAAAAATATACATTAAGCAAAAATATGTTATTGTATTAGTTATTCTAAAAGACTTTCCCAAGAGTTTGATAGACAACATTTGAAATTAGAAGTATTCGATATAAATGCAGTTATCATATTACTTTTTGTAAATAGATATGAGAAATGACGTTGACTATTTTTCTGAATTTGAATGAAAGTGAGATGCAGTAGAGAAAAGCATAGATACGAATCATAAATTCTCTATTAAATATCAATGCAAAAAGTAGAGAACATCACATTTTATTTCATAAACTATGTGTCAGAAACGATATCATTAATTTCTTCGAAGAAGAATGTATTAAAACAAAATATAAGAAAGATCATTAAAGAATACTAGCTGTAAATAATTATGTGAATGAATTGACGAATACAAAAATTAGATAAGGGAGGGTAAATTTATACAAACATATTGTTATTAAAATAGTTTGAGAAAAATATTATTAATTAAACTATAAATTAACGAACAAAAAATAATTATGATATTCCAATAGGCTGATCATATTTTATGTTGACAAAAAATTTTTGATTTGATATAATAAAATTTTGTGCAAACAGTGTAATTTATATTAACATAACATTTTAGAATTGTAAGATATATGAATTTAAAAATAAGTAACTGCAAATATAATGAATGATGTCATAGAATTTAAGAAGATAGAATGAAAAAAGTATTCATTTTGCATAATTAAGGGACTCTTCGATCTTCAAAATATTAGAATAATTAAAAATAGTATAAGGATTATTTATGACACAAATTATAAACTTAAACAAAAAATTAACAAGAATGTAAGGAAATTTCCTTAAGTAACGTATTTTCAAAGATTGTATAATATTTTGTGACTTAACTACAATAGTTTTCTCTTGAGATTTAGTCTGAAACTATATTCAACTTAAAAATTTAATTTTTATGATTTGTTGAAATTTATGTTTAACAATTTGAGGCAACCTTTGTAAATTTACTATATGATATAATTAATTGTAATTTTCAATGAAAAAAGTTCAAATATGTGATTAATTTGCTATGGAATACATTAATTATACTTCTTTTTCTTATTATTTGTACAAAGATTTTCTAGCTTAAAAAAACCAGTAGAAAAATTATATTATTCTAAGCAAATGTACTTTTCTGATCTTGGATATCTATAATTTATTGCAATACTCAACATAATTAGCATTAAAGAATATTTTAAAACATATATAATGTATTCTTAATCATAACTATTATTATTTATATTCCTTTTGATAAATTTTATAAATTTCATTTTTTATTGAAAACAATTTTTTTTATATAAAAAAATGTGCAGTTACAATCATACACTGTAAATTTGCTTGATTTACTAATAACTATTTGTTAGTGCAGACCATTATCTATACCATGATTTTTCTTGATGAATTTGATAGCTTTACAAAACGTGCATTTTGTACAGTATAAAAATATTCTCATTTATTTGCATATAAATTTAACTTTATTCATAAATTTATTCTCAATAAAAATATATTATTTTCTATCAAGCATATAATTCACAATTGATACTGCAAGTTAAAAATTTTAAAAAGTATTTTAATCTATTGATGTGCAAGTCTCATTATAAAATCAAAAAAAATATATAATCGTTTTATCTCTGTACAATGGAATTTGATAAAATACAATAAAAGAATATCTGTTTTATTTTTATAAATAAAGAATATCAATTTGCTCTTCCATACACTATAGTATTCCAGTTATATTCCAATCTAAAGATATCATATTGTTTCATTAATTTTAATGAAATATTATAGAGCTTGTATCTTAAAATCTTGTATACTGTAATTATGTAAGGCAATTTATTGAACCATTTGTCTTAGAGTGTATTCTGTAAAACGTATTTTAACTGTATTTAATTACACTTTAAGCAGTTAAATTTAAGAGAGTTTATTATGGATCTGCAGATATAAAATAATGTAAATTTTAGAATAATGTGTTTATGTGTGCTTATGTTATTAATAAATGCCATATATTTTAAATATTTCTTAAATATTATGTTAAATTTTGCATGTGAAAATTTTAAAATGCTTTTATTTTTCTAAAATGTCTTATTTTTACATACTGACTCATAAATAAATTTATGTCATGTTTGTTGTGATTGTTTATTAAATAAAATAACAGAAACAACTCTTATTTACTCATTCCTAATAAGGAGCATTTAATGATAAAAATAGCATTTAATATTTTCATAAATTTTAAACGTGATTTTAACTTCAATTTTTAAATTGCCCAAATTTATGATTCAATTCAGATCACATTGATTTCAGATTTGATAACATTTAATGCTTTAACTTAAAACATTAATTACATTAACTACTGATTTTAATACATAGAAAACATCAGTTAAGAAAACGTGATAAGCCTTTTTTTTATTTTAATTTTCTTTTAAGTTTATTTAATTTCTAAAACAAATTTTTATATTTCTCAACATACCATTCTACGAAGTATATTTTATAATGAAAACTTAATCGAACACAATTATTCACTTAAATTTTCTTAGTAATCTGCTATGACCATTCTTTGAATAAAAAAGCCATATGGAATATTTTTAAAATAAGAATTATGAATAGTTCACTTACATAGTTGGTTATAATTTAAAATTACCATAGAATGATTTGAACTCATATTTTCTAATGAACTAGGAAGAATTAATATTTAAAGAGAATTCACATTGATTTATTTCGGTACTTGCATGTATTTGATCGTGTCAAGACAGCAATTTTTTTCTTATTCTAGTTATCAAATAACTCATGTTTCAGTTCTTATACCTGATGAAAACATACATTTTAATAAAATTTCATTTCTGGGTACTAATACCTTACATGAAGAAAGAAATTGGCAGTTCTAATTATAGAATTCATTTCATTTTGATCACTCTATTATTTCACACGTTTCTATTTATATTATTTATAAATATTATTATATAAAATTATATAAAATATTTAAATATTTATATATTTATAATTTATAAAATTATATAAATTATTATATAAAATATTTTTGATTTACATGCATTAATTTACGGATATTCATCAATTTGAAACATTTTTCAGAATATGTTTGAACTGATGGTCTGATTCGCATATTTTACTTAATATGAGTACAAAATTAATAAAAATTACAGTTTTAAATTCACAAATTTCACTTATAGCTACCAGAACGGAATATGAAAGTTATGAATATAAGAAATGCTTACAAGAATTAATCAAAAACAAAAAAAAAATTGTAAATGTTTTTGAAGTATTTTAATAAAAATAGATTTGATTTTTTTTCGTGTATAACTTTTCATTAGCTTTAATTAATCTTTTTAGAAATTTTCCAATTTACACTCAGTTTGAATTGATTTTTTAATTTTATTTTAGGTAAAATATTCAAATATAAGTTTTTATTTGAAATTTTATTGAAATTAATAAATCAAAACTAGCATTTTAAATTCATGCATTTTATATTAAATGAATTGGAATATCAATTATTTATTATGTAATTAAGAAACATAACATATATTATATTACATAGTATTAGTTATCAAACAAAAACACACCTAAATGTATAATGATGCAATCTATATTTTCAATAAAATTAATCAAATTAAATCGCAACTCAAATAAAAGATTGCCTGTTTTTTATACACAAAAATTATAATGCAATCACTTATATTTTTAAAAGAATGAATTTTTATGCCAGTGTGATATCATAATGTAAATGAAAGATGATGTAAAACATTATCTCCTAAAATTTTGTTTCAATATTATCCACCTAATCGAACTAGAATATCGCTTTTAGAAAAAATAAACAGACTCAGAACTTTAACAAACTATTTCTAAAAACTCTTTTTGCATTAAATACTAAAGGATAGTGATTCTATCTTTTTATATGATAACGTTTTGCATAAGAATGTTGTTATTTGTCCCCAAGGTGCAGGAAAACTTATACCAAGTCCAACAGATCTGACTGCATGATTCTCTTAAAATGTTTCTGCTCATTTAACAACTGACTCCAGGAGGCATCTAAGTGATTGAATTTTTGAATTGCATTTTTATAGAGTTTTGTGTGATGTATGAAATTCTCATATATCACTCAAAAGAGTGTTTAAACTCTTTATTTAAAAATATTGACATTAATCTTACTCAGGAAAATATTTTTTCTTTTAATGTACAAAATTGATTGAAGATTGCTTTATACATTGTAGAGTAGTTCATTAAATATATTGGTTATCTGTTTGTTAATCAATGACTAAGCCTTTTTTGGTAAAATATTGCTTTAAAATTCATTGTTGAATAAATGAACATGAATTTGCATTTTTTTCTCAACCTTCAATGTTAGAATAGTGAAGAATAGTGTTAGAATAAAAAAGTATATCATGAAAGAGAAATTTTCAGTTACATAAAACAATTTTTAAATATTTATTCTAATAGTTAACCAAATATAAACTAATTACGTTTCCACATATACACAAGTCATTTATCCAGGATAATTGATAATTCTATACAACTTGTGAATTCAAGATAGTTGATACATTATTGTTTACTATGAATATTAAAAACTACTTTTGGAATGGGACATCGACATTTGTGTTTCTGTTACATAAATATTTTAACAAATGAAAATAAGTTTACGGAAAAATATGAAATAACAAGCGTACAGAAAGTTATACGCACATTTATTTGTAGAATGAACATAGGAAAATTACATCAGAAGACAGAAAGGAAACTAAATTATAAAAATAACGAATACTTTAAGAAATAAAAATACAAGATTTATGTTCTTAAGAGAAAAATTAAACAAAATTTATCAATTTATAATAACTAATTAAGAAATTTCAACTGGAAATTGTAATCAAAATAGGATTATTATAACTATTCCTGTAGATAAATATGAGAATTAAATGTGTTATTAATCCTCTTTTTAATCATAAAAATACATAATACGCTCCGAAATAAACATTAAAATGGAAATAAAGTCAATGCTAATAAAAAAATTAAAAGAAATAATAAATAATTAATTGTTAAAACTTCAAATAAAATTAGTTAATTATTTTTAAGCAAATATTTTTTGCGTGTAGGTAATAAAATTAATTAGAAACTTTTTTTCAATTTAAACTCTTACAATATTAGAGGAAAAAATGAATTTTATTTACTTTTTTCTAAGAATATTTATTAAGTAATTATAACTGTAAAAAATAAATAAATTGATTTCAATAAAAACAAAATTATGGAAAAATAATTAATTTTACTCATGATTTTTATTATTTTTATTCTTATTCGTTACGTCTGTTTCTAAAGTATGAATTTCCTAGATTATTAAAAGGGAAATATATTAAGAGGGAAATATTTAATTCTCTCCTTTAGTTTTAGGTAGAATACTATCTCTAAATACTGTTTGTAATCGTAAATGGAGGTAAAGCTTAATAGAGTCAATAGGATCATTTAGATAATGGTGAAATTGGGCTGTTTCATCACTAGCACAAATGTACTGATTACGATCCATGTATTAGTCACAGGATCACGCCCACTTGCATTTCACTGAAATTATAGTTTCAATGTCCAAATCCGATCTCTAATAATGCTAACATATTGTTACGATAATGCAATTTACATAAACTACAGCATAATATAAATATAATATAATATTATGATTTGATATGAAATAATATAATATAGAATAATCCACTCTTCCTATAGATCAGAAGTGCTTTTTAAATAAAATATTATACTGGAAAGGATAATCTCCTTTAAAATGAAAATCTTCAGTAGTAAATGGCATGACTATTAATGTATTTGATTAAATGTTTAATTTCTATTCGTATAAAAACCAAAAATGCACATCACGTTTATGGCAGCATGCTTATAGTATTACTGGCATCACTTACAAAGGTGCAATGAAGTTAGTGTAATAAGTCAAACTATTAACACTTGCATTCAGTGATTTCATATCTGAAACTTAAATGCTAAACTTTTGGATTCACCTTGATCATGTGATCATAAAAACTTTTCAGAGTATGAGATTCCGGACTCGAATCTAGCCATTGCTAAATATCAAACCAAAAATTCTGTGCTTATTTCATTCTGAAGGCACGTTTGTCTTATCGGATTCTTAGGTAACTTCCTGGTTTGTTTTCTTGTAATATGAGAATATGGCCTACTATCTATGAAGAACATTTCCTGGATGTTAATTTATAAGATGAAAATTAAAACGCTTTACAATAGCTGTCCACTACTCTATATCATATGCTAAAGATTTTCATACTTTTTAGCCACAAAAATAAGTTATAAATTACTCCTGATTTACATCTTAATGGTGCAGTTTTTTGTCTGGTTAATGATATATATATATATATATATATATATATATATATATATATATATATATATATACATAATTAAGTAGTTTATTATTTAATGAAAAAGCAGTCTGAAAGTTGAATGATAAGAAAATATTATTCCATAGATATTATCTTCCTATTTGTACACTTTTTATTGAATGCGCTTTATATAAAGTACGTACGTGGTTGTTCAAAATATAGAAAAGTCTTTATTGATTCTTTGAAGCTTGAATCTTTCATTTTAATTAGTGATTTCCGTGCTTGGATAAAATGAAGGACATTTTTTTAAATTATTACAACTAAGTTGTAGATAACAAATTTATCCGATTAATCTAATTTAATCTAAATTTAATATTTCCTAAAAAGTAAAAGTATCCTAGAATATATTCTTAAATCAATATTCTTAAATAAGAACATATTAATTAATCAGTTTAAAATTTATGAATCAACAAATTTTGATAAATTTTAACTAAGCATTCTAATTTCGAAAACGTAAATTATTAATATAAACGAAATTTTGTGAATAAACTTAGATTAGAAACTCAATTAATTATTCAGGGTTTAACTCTTCGAATGCCTGGGTATATTAAACAACTGAAACACTTGTAGATTAGATAAGAATTTCAAAAAATTGTGCGCATATATATCGCCACTAAATCGGTCCTTGAATAAGTTCCAGAGCAGAAAGATAGGAATGGAATTGTTAACATTGCCTTAGAACGGATGCCACATCATTAACTCGGTCTACAACTGATGATGAGAACAAAACGCCATTAGTATCACAACTAGTGTTATTTGGGGATCGTGAGTAGCGAGCCTCCTTTCAACATAGAAATTAGTAACTCATCTAAGTAATTCTCAAAGATAAAGACGTTTTGATTTTCTAAGCAATTGCTAAAATAATGGAATCATGTAACAATAAAGAAAATTGTTAATCTTCAGAATTTTATTAATTAATGATTAATCATTTCCTATTGAGATTGATACTGGATCTAATATATAAACGTTATATCAAAAGCAATGTTATTTTAAGATTTCAAATAAAAATATTGAGATGAATGTAAATGTAAGAAATTTAAATATATCTATGTAAGTAGGTCATATCCTTTTAAATGTGTTATATATATATATATATATATATATATAT
>JAPDSC010053996.1:44948-59422 GCA_026290005.1 Latrodectus geometricus | reverse complement strand
TTAATTTTGCCGAATAGAAAAAAATCTCCGGTATGTTTAGTGTTAAATAGATCCGGCATGTCTTAAATTGAACCAGATATCGTTTTTCCTGCAATATCATTCCAAACATTGATGGAAAAATGCATTGCGTGCAGAATGTCAATTTCACGAGGTGATGTACAATGTAAGCAATTTCAGGAACTAATTACCCAAAAGGGTGGCGTCGCGATTTCACTCACTAAGTTCCTTTGACTTATTGCTTCTGAAACGCGTCAATACATCCTGACACACCCCTACCTGCACATTTATAGCTTTTGAATACTATTCGAATTGCGTCAACCACCAGAACCAATTTTTAAGGGAGTGTCCTGATACTTTAGGCTATATGGTGTATGAAGCTACTTAGAAAAATTCTCTATCTTAAGTTTCTCATTTTTAATATGGTTAAATAAGAAACTAAGGCTATTGATTTTTTTTTATTTCTAATTTTCGGTGTCTCAAAAATTTGGCTTTCAAAATGTTATGAAAGGCTGCGTCAATCTGGTTACCGAACAGTCAGTATTCTGTCCAACCGTTCGATTCATTTCGCGGGCATGGATACTAGTAGTGATTCTGATTCCATTTTAAATTGTTATTTCCGATCAAACGAGCTCTCGTGTGCAAACAGACCATACAAAGAAAAACAAAAAATCCCCATTTTGTGTACAACTTTTTTCATTTCTTGAATATGAAAAGCCGAGTTGGCAGTTGAATGATTTTTATTATGGCCTCCAGCACTGAGTTCAACTTCTTCACTTTGGGTGGATGTCGTTTATGAAGTTTGCTTTAAGCCTTAGGTTCTCGTCAGATTACACCAGATTGATTAGTTGTAGCATCTAGAATGTCGAATCAAGCTCACCTAACCTATACATGGAACATAATCCCTTGCATATATAATCATTTTGTGAAATTTTTTAAGAATTATATTTCTTGATAGTCATTGCTATACATGAAGCTTGCGAGTGGAAGATATTTTGTAGTTCATATCATATAAAATTCTTAAAAAGCTGAACAATTTTAAAACTGATTCAAATTTAATTCGAATGGATTCTGTCTTATACTTAAAAACAATCTTAATACATACATTGATTTTTGAGTGTTTTCATACTAAAAATCATACATTTAAATTATATCATTTTCCTCTATATTTGAGAGTTACCATAAAAGCTTCTTTTGTTATTGGTGTAGCAGTTTTACTATTCAGAAGCTATACGGCAAACAAGAAAATTCTTACTGTTTTTCGTTGTCATTGAATGGAATGAGAATAAGTATGCAAATTAGTCTTTGACGTGATTGAGACACATGTCTGTCAAGAGTAGGAATATCAGTTGATATAAAAGCAGGTCCACCGTGCACATTAATGGATTGTAACTCGTACAGTAACGAAGACAAATGGACGTGTCAACGAAAGAGCTCGTTCGGTGTTGTTTGCTTTACGACTTGAAAGGGGGCCTATCAGCTGCGATAGTATTGCGAATGAATGTACGGCAAGGCATTGGCTTCACAAATTCAGGTCGGGATATTTGTCCCTCAGTGGTGAAGTTCATAGGGGAAGACCACAGCCCTTGGATAACGAATTCTTGTAGGCGATCATTGAAGAGGACAACTTCTGATATACTTGTCTGACGATTTGACGTTTCCAGTTAAAGGGTTATACTTCATCTGCACGCCTTAGGTAAGACATACTGGTTGAGCAAGTGGGTTCTTCACGTGCTATGAGAAGTCCATAAGCAATAACGATTGCCAACCTGTTTATCTTTGCTTTCTCTCTATTGTAGCCTATCGATATTCAACCGAGTACTGACTAGTGACGAAAAGTGGGTCCTGTATGACACTCCGAAGCGTTCCAAACATTCTTTGTCGCCCCAGGATACTGCATCGCACAGCGCTAGATGGACTATATTCTCATGCAAGATCATGCTTTGTTTCTGGTGCTTAGATATTGAGTGGTTTACAAGAGCGAAAAGTGGGTCCTGTATGACACTCCGAAGCGTTCCAAACATTCTTTGTCGCCCCAGGATACTGTATTGCCCAGCTCTAGATGGACTATATTCTCATGCAAGATCATGCTTTGTTTCTGGTGTTTAGATGTTGAGTAGTTTACAAGCTGCTACTAAACGGACACTGCAGACTTGTTTTCGCAACAATAAGAACGAGTATAACAGAATGTGCCAAAACTGGTTAATCGCAAGGATGTGCTATTCTTTGCCAATAATTGCATCTCCCGCTTCGCTTTTGAAATCAGAAAGCTCCTTTAAGGAGCTGAGATGTAGTTTTTTAGTATCAAGAATACTCAAAGTAGGTCACTCTAGTGAAGGCAAGGGCATCACATTCATACACAATATAATGAACCATTTTCAAATAAATACAGCGTCTTGTTGTGAAAAAGTCCATTCTATAAAGTTCTTTTATCTATCCTGCCTAGTGATGCAATCATTCTACTAATGATTTCCTGCTCTTCTTCAGCCATGGATATCTAGTCCATCATAATAGAGGTAGGTAATAGAGAAGTCCTGAGATAGAATTAACCATGGATGTTATGGTCAATTCTTTCGCTGATGCTAAAGGAATCATTTCTACTTCTTCAGTTGATTTACTGTGGATTTTCTTATTTTGTATAGACGGATCTACCACAGAAGTTTTACAAGCATGAGAAGTGATTGTAAATCTCAGGAACTAATATCCACCCAGAATTGCCTGGATTACTAGGTAACATGATATTCTATAAGTTCACCAGGCATACTACATGCTACGTTAGGGCACTGAAACCGCAAGGCCATTCACATTAGGCATTTTTGCTAGTGTCTCAAGCACTGACTCTTATAGTCCTTCATTTTTAAGGACCAAGAGTCGTGCTGAGCGAACTCCAATTCGTTTTAATCAGGGAGAAATTTTACCATACAATTGCGAATTTCGGATGTCAGAATTGAAGAATGCATTACAGCAGACTAATAACACCAGTCCAGGACCTGATGGAATCAGCTATCGCATGCATCAAAATTTAAATCCAGACTCCCTATTGAACTGCTTTTGTTCAATAGGATCTGGACTGAAAATAAATTTCCATCTTTTTGGAGAGAAGTAATACTGATTCCGATCCTAAAGACTGGTAAGGATCCTTCTGATCCTTTGAATTATTGACCTATAGTTGTGACAAGTTGCTTGCGTAAGATTCTCGAACGTGGTCAATGCTCGTTTCGTATGTTTTTGAAGAAAATAAGTGTATTCATATTAATCAGAGTGCTTCCGCAAAGAATATCCACTCTTGATAATATTACATATTTGGAAACGCGCAGATCCGCAATGCCTTTGCGGTGGAATAATCTAATTCCCATTTTCTTCGACATAAAGAAGGCTTATGGCCGTACGTGGCGTTATGGAATTCTCCTTAGGATTTATGATTTTGGCTTTTGGATGTTGTAATGTTTTACGCTCCCGTGATTTTTAAGTCCGTATTGGATCTACTTTTTCCAATACTTTTAATCAATCTGAGGGTGTGCCTCAGAGTTCAATTTTAAGAGTCACACTTTTTAGTTTATTCATTAGTAACATCCTTCATCATCTATTTAAAGTAGTTTGTTTGTTGAGGACCTGCAAAATCCTGTCAGCGATCCAATATGCGGTTAAATGAGAGACAATTACAAACTGCTGTAACCATACTCTGTCTCCTGGCAAGAGCAGTTGTGTCCACTTTTGCAGGAAGACAAGCCTGCATAATGATCCAATTATTTATATCAACAATACACCTATAACTGTGGTCAATGAGATTAAATTTCTTGGAGTGATATTCGACCGAAAATTAACTTTTTTTCCGCATGTTTTGTACCTGCGGAAGAAGTGTCAGTGATAGCTTAATATCCTCAAGGTATTATCAAATACTTCGTGGGGTGCAGATCGCTCATCACTCCTTCGGGTTTATCAATCACTGATTTTATTCCGCATTGACTACGGATGTGTCGTATATGGATCTGCTAGGTCTTCTGCCTTACACTGACTGGACACTGTACATCACTCTGCTTTGAGAATGTGTTCAGGCGCATTCCGCACATCTCCCATTCATAATCTTTATGTCCTTTGTGAACAATTTCCTTTAGACCTGAGACGAATGCAGTTGTCTCTCAATTATTACGCTAAGGCTATGTCGACACCTCAGCATGATTCCTAATTCCTCTCTTAAGAGACTTTATGATGCTCGTCCAACGAGCATCCCTCCTTTTCCCACATCAGTACAGACACAATTTTTAATTACTGATCTATGTGATTTGCGGGTTGAATCACCAGATTATTTGTTCATCCACTTTGGCTTAACCCGACACTTACTTTTATTCATTCCATAGCTCATTATGTAAAATCTCACGCAACACCAATTGTCTTTCAACAGTTACTTTCTTCTCTTTGCTGTCAGCACCAATCATACAAACCTGTTTTCACAGATGGATCTAAGTCAACAGGACATGTTGGCTGAAGCCTTTTTATTAATAATACATTTTATAGTTACAGCCTACATTTATCCTGCTCCATCTTCACTGCTGAATCATCTTCACTGCTGAAACAACAGCTATATACCAAGCATTTAAGAATGTGAATACAATGACTATCGTCAATTTTTCTATATACACTGACAGCATGAGTGTTTTGGAAGCTTTGAGAGGCAGTAGTTTTAATAGTCACCCTGTTATGTCTAGAATTTACAAAGTATTGGAATCCGTTGCTAGCAAGGGTTACCAAATTTTATTTTGTTGGGTAGCAAGTCATGTAGGTTTTGATGGAGTGGACGCAGCTGCAAAGACTGCATCACATCTAATTATACCATCGGTTCCGTTCTCTGACGTAAAAAGGGGGTAAAAAGTTTCATACATTCTCTTTGCCAGGGTTCATGGAGCATGTAAGTCATGAATAAACTGCACATCATTTTTTCCACACCTCAACACATTACCAATTTTATCTTTACGAAGTGCCGATGTTCGTTTGACTCGACTTCGTATCGGACACACACGTTTCACACATAGACATTTGTTTCTAAGTGTGTTGAATCCATGGTGTGAAACGAGTGATGAACTATATTTACTGTTTCTCATATTTCAATTTCATGTCCTGATTTTAACGTTTACCGTTTTATATTCTTTTATACAGACATTTTAACTATGCATGATTTAGTAGGGTTGCCACACCACAGAAATCTTTTTGCCTTTTTAAAGGTGATTGGTTTTCTTCATTTTATTTAAATTTTATGACTTCAATTTTATATTTATACATTTATTTTTGTTTTTTAATATTTTAATGTTGAGTCTGGATTTCGTTTATTAAGTTTTTCTTTAAAATTTCATTTTTGGCGCAGCTTGTCCTTTTTTAGACCTTGCGCCACAAAACCCAACTAACCAACCAATCATCTTTGGCACATATCTCATAACACCAATGATACGAGAGAAAGTTTCTTATAAGGCTATCATTTAAAAAAACGGACGTTCGGCTATTTACCACCTCCCTTAAGCCCCAGAAAATACAACATAAAATAATTTATATTTAAATAAATATATATAAATAGTTTCTCTATTTTCTGATAAATCGCACACATAATGAATATATATTAGGTTGGGGAAAAAGAAATCCATTATTTTTACGTGAACTTTATGTAACTTCTTTTGGATTCACTTTGTAAAAAGGTTTAAAACAGCTTTCATGTAGATTTTTAGGTCTTGCGCGTTACGACTGCTGACATGCGGTTAACTTCGATCATTTTTGAAATTTTATAGACATTTTCGACGAAGCTGTATCCACATGCGAGGTGCATCTCTAACATCAAAAATACCCGAACGGAATCGACGAAACAAAAATTGTACGTAACTGGTTGTTACATTCTTATATAGGACGATAAGCACCTTTCACAATTTTAGCCACCCGGCTATCTTTTTCGCCGTTACAAGAGAAAAACAAAAATGTATCGAATTTTCTGTTTGTTGTCTTCCATTTTTAAAAGCATGTACTCGTAACTGAATGAATCAAACAAAAAACCGCAAGAGGATATTTTAGTGTCAAATGTCACCTTTCCAACGAGCATAAATCTGAAATTGTTTGATAGATACCTCACGAGATAGCGATCACTACAGACGTCTACCGAAAAAATAATGGATTATTTTTTCCCCAAACTAATATGTATATAAATAGTTCCTCAATTTTCTGATGAATCGCACGCACTATGAATATGCATTTACTAACATGAATGTGAATAAACTGTCACTAAAGGTGAAAATAATTTTTGATAAATTAGAATATTTTTGATAAATATTTTACAAAACCTTTATTTTAAGGGGGGGGGGGAAGAAGAAAAATGAAAAAAAAGCTGCAATTTTTATTGCTGAATAAACATGTCACGAGGGATAAATATGCGTTCTTTGTAATGAATTCAAGTTTTTACAAACTGAAACTATGTAACAAAAGCCTTGAATGGCAACAAAACCATTCATCATTCTTTTGAATAGACTAAGCGTCTTCTTCCGATGCCGTCACCACAAGTTTCAACAGGTTTTTTGCATGTTTGATGCTTAACATCGGATAATTTTTGTCCGATTTATCATTAAGAGCGAAGGGATACAAATTGATTATTTGCTTCAAAGATTTTTATGCTACAATTTATTTCGATGGATCTTTCAATTCTAGAATTTTGCAATTTTACTTTCATTTTTTATCGTATCAGTATTATAAAAAATGAGATGCATATCTATCCAATAAAAAAATCCCTTTGAAACGCAAAATAATAAAGAGGTAGTTTGTTAAATTTTTATTTATTTTTTAATGAAAACATTCTTTTATCACAGGATTAAATGTTTGCATTTCTTCATATTTCGTTTCGTCAATGACAGTTCTTAGAATTTAAAAAAAAATATTTTGATGATGCAAATGTGTCTAGTAATATTAATGGGTTTAAAAGAATGAGAAGGAAAAATTTGCTGATTTTTCCTGAATATAAATATATTTAATAACGATTTACTACTTTGAAATTAAGTATGTTTAATGTGTACGAAATTTATCTATCAAGTCAGTGATTTTTTTAAATTTCACTTACAAAAAATAATGAATATATAAACAAAATCGCTGATATTATAGGTTACTATCAATTTGTGAGTTCTCGAAAAAGGAAAGAAAGTCTATTTATATATTTATAGAAAATTTACTATATTTATATTATGTTAAAAGATTATAATAATTATTATGTTTACCATATAGGTTATTACTTCAACTTAATGCATGATTTTAAGCATTTTGTAAAATACAGAGTTCGTGCATATCTAGTTATTTTCATGATATAAAAAAGAACAATTTCTAAGTAAAAAGTGAGCTTAGTGTGGCAACTTAGTAAATACGCTCATAAATCTGTTACATAATTTTATGAATATTAAAATTCAAGAGTATATAAATTATTTTTATGTTAGAAGATGTTTAGAGAAAATTTATTATTGAGTTAAGAAATAAACTGAAATTATTAAATTGAATTACTTTTTTTTTTTTTTTTTTTTTTTTTTTTTTTAATAAACGTATGTGTTAGGTACTTCATTCATGTTTGTATGATTTCGTTTATCTGCTGAAGAGGTGAAAATTGACGAGGGATCGATTCTATTAGCTTCAACTATAATTTAGATCGTAGAATCTTTTTTATCTTGTTTGAAGTTTAATAATTTATTTTAAAGATCATGGGTTATAAAAGGACGATGGCCCATTTGTGCTGATCTGGGTACATATTTATATACTGGAGAAGTTAAATTATTCACTCACCAATTGCTGTCCAAATTCGATTGCATGGTTCATTGTCATCTTGGACAAAGCAATTATTTTGAATGTATATGAATTAATATATATTAGGTAAAACATTAGATGCACCAATTTATTTTCATCAAGTGTATCATAGCGTGATGGATGACCGAATTTATTTCTTTAGAAGTTTCAAAAATTAAATATTTAAGTGCCATTGTATTTCTTTGGCAACAAGATAATAAATGTTTCCCACCATTCAGTACACACATGTATATAATAATGTAAATTCTACTAAATTTGGAATAATTAAAACAAAATATAAAGAAATGTTTTCCTCAGCTTTGAATTTTAATGAAAATTCTTAAGTTTTGAAATTGGTATTGAAAAATGTATTTTCAGTTTTAAATGTGAAAAAAGTTGTTTTAACATTTTTAAGCTAGTGCCAAACGTTTGAACATACTTTCTTGAATATTTAGTTCACGTTATATGGTCAATTTTTTTTATCTCTAGGGCTAAATCACTATGTATTTAATGTATTAAATAAATTCTGAACCATTGTAAACTTTCCCATCTGAAGTAGGAATCGAACTTCGGATTGTTGAGCTGAAGGCCAAAGCACTAAACAATCAGCCACTAATCTATGTATTTTCCAGAAATAATTGATTGATTTTAAGTAATTTTTTTATGGATAATAGGGGATGCTATTACTTTGCAAGGGAAAAAACTAGGAAAACTCTCAAATTTCTATGACAACAAGTATGCAAAAGCAAAGCAGAAACGTTTCCCATATCTTTGGTTACACTATAGTTTCTAGAATCGATCCTGATATTTTCCACTTTGAAGAGCTCACAGTAGACTATAACGATATATTTAATTGATTAGGTAAATTTGCGTAAGATATTTATATTTCAGCTTAAATATAATTAATAATGAGATAATAAATAACTAAAAGCCATAAACTAAAAGAGTGATTCTGAAAACTTAGTTTTTACACGGAATGTCCAATCTAATCATTTGATTAATAGGATTCAAAAATTGTTGTACATATTAATATTGAAACAGAAAAAATTCTAGTAATTGAATATTTTAATTGTAAGAAATAGATTTATATAATTTTAAAACAAATATGTGAGTTATTGTTGTTTTTAATAAAATTATATATTAAATCAAATAGCAACAAATTTATGATTACTTATATTTCAAAATTTGATAAGGAAATTGTCTTAATTCTTTGATTAATTAAACAAAGCAAGTATTATCAGTTAAATGTCATAAATTTTCATCAAATATTTGAAATACCCAAATACTTTTTAAGTTAAAAATGCTTTGATTTTTTCCCTCTAGTTAATTAATAGATTTATAAACAATAAACTATTAAAAACTAAAAACTCTAAGATGTCAAAACTGTCCATTTTTCGCGAAATATTCATTGCTTATAAAGTTGTTAAAAACTTTCAAGGAAAATATATTGCCATCATGTAACCACAATTACAGAAAAAAAAATATCAGTGCGATTTTTATGGGTTGGAAAAACCAACAAAAAATTCAGCTATAAAAAGTAATTTCGCTCTCTTTTTACAGGAAGTATTTAAAGTAATTAAAAACACAAAAGTTTATATAACTACTTCGAGTTCCAAACATTCTTTCTGAGAAAACATCTGCCAAAAAATTTATGACTTCTCATTCGCTGGGAAATTAAAATTTAATTTCTTAAAGGTTTCTCATTAGTAGAATCTTTCATTTTAAGCTTCTTTGTGATTAGATTCCGTTCAAGTATTGCAAGTTCCGATAAGTTTGTGAAGGAAAAAATAATTACACCTAGAAAAAAGTATTCCACGAAGACAAAGAATATGAGATTGCTTAAAAAAGAATGAAAATTCTTTCGGATTTTATTACTATGGAATCAATGTAATCTACTTCTTTTATTTTTCATTGACTTTTTCCTATCCACTTGTAAGAAGTATATTTCGATGTTTTTCCATTTATAAATTCTTTAAGAGCTTAAGTCTTTAGAGTACAAATTTTTTAAATATTCATTTTACGTCTTTAAATACTTTTGGGACGGAACAAAAAAGACTGACATTTTTTTTATTTGTTATTTGGGTTATTTATAGGATATAAATTTTATCTGCTTAGCGACATTAAGATACCAAATATTTTTATATTATTAATTTTAATTAAGAATACGAAAATATATTGCTAATACTTTACACTTAATGCAAATCATTAGGCGACATTTTAGATTTTGTATTGTCTGATATTTAAGAGGGTAAGCAAGGAATTTAGGAATTTTTATTAGTTACTGCAACAGCATATTTTAATCTGTTTCTTTATGAGTTCATCTGTTCTTGTGTGTTTCTTATTTTTATTTAACAACAAGAAATAATCATATAATTCATTGATATATTTTTAGTTATTTATAAGCAGTGAATATAAAATATATTTAATATAAAGAATTATTAAATTACTAAGCGCATCGGAAATCATGTATTAAAAAAACTGTATGATTTTAAAATTCTCCCCAAAAAAAAAAAAAAAAAAAAAAAAAAAAGAATCACGTATATTCTTTTTCTCTATGGGTTCATGAAGTTTTCTGTCTATTTAAAAGGATAAAATATAATCATAGTTTACTTATAATTATTTCTTAATTATAAGTTGAATGTGCTTGATACAAATTCTTAAAATATTAAACTCATCCTGAAATTAAGTAGTGTTCAGAATTTAAAAGAAATTACAAATAACTTTTAAATTTCTTGTCACTGTGAGAATGCATATACTTTAATACTTTAATCTGACTCCCTTTAGAATTATTATTTAACTTTTAAAGGGGTTATTATTACAGTTACATACAGAGAGGTGGAGCAATAGCTGCCATAGTTCATGAAGGTCTTGGCCCTCACTGAAGAGTTCCACTGTAGAACAGTAGATGGCGCTCTTTGGATGTTTGGATAATGGTACTACAGCTGTAGATTTACAATAAACCAACCAAATAAATAATAGAAGAAAAATTTGAATAATTTCTAGAGATAATTTTATAAATGAAATAATATATTAGTGAACTTTAAACACCGTGCAACTGAATACAAAACATAATAAATTAGAATCTACAGAGAGTTATGTAGTTAATTTCCTTCATGCAAAACAGTTATAGATGTTATAAAAATGTCGAATTCTGAAAAACAATTCCATAAAGGCTGAAAAATCATTAATAAAATTTTGTGTTCTTGTTAAAATTTTTATAAAACATTTGTTTCATAATACAAAGTTTAATTGCTATTCGTTATTTCGAATTTTACTTCCACTTCTCTTGTAATAAAAGACAATATCAAAATCTCTAGGGAGTGGAGTAACTACCCATGTAACAGGGCCATCACTCCAACTGTTCCAAATTTCTTTTTAAATATCATTAAAAAGTACTTTGTTAGAATATTTCTATAGGGGAAACGAAACTGCTATTTAAATAGTTCTCTTATTTAAATGTCTTGTGACTTTAGAATATAAAAGAAAGCATTTAAGGTGGAGTGATATTTTGAGTTTCTGTGGTGATAAAAAAAAGATCTGTGTTTAAGAATATAGTTCTTCCGCTGAAACCCAAGAAAGGCTAAAATGCTGACAAAGAAGAAATTGTCATCTTCCTAGCATTAATGGGATATCATTTCTTTTTATGTAGCCATTATTTACAGCCAGGAAATAAAAGGAATCTTTTAAAATCACAGAGATCAAATAAATAGGAAAACGATTCATTTTGTACTATCTGGCGAAAATGAAATATGTTTTCTTTCCTTTTTTCATTTTCGTTAATTGGGCTGCTAGGGAAAAATAAGATCTATAAAGATACCAATAACGGAAGACAATTCGATTTCATAAACGAGTTTTATTTCTTTTTCCCATTCGCCATTTTTTTTGAAGATTCCGGAGAAACAGGAAAAGGAAATTTCCCAGAGTGAGGAGCAAGACAATTCCAAGAATGCTGACGCAAAATTGCATATTGATTACCGTTTGAATTGAAAACGAATGTTATCTTCCTATTTTGGAACACACTGGGGTATTAAGTCAGCAGAAATTTTTGCTATGCTTTTAAATTGAAAAATGATACACATAAAAAATATTTTTCACATTGTTTTGTTGAAACAATTTTATATTTTTAGAAAATTTTTATCGTTAATTATTAACAATAATTTTTGATAATTTGAACTAACAATAATTTAATAATTTTCTATTAAAATATGACCATTTAAATATTTCATGTTCTTTTTTTTAAAAAAGATAATCGGAATTAGTATGTTTGAAGCATTATAAGACATTATAAACAATATAGTTAAATAATAACAGCTCTATTTTGCATTAAAAATAATTATGAGGCTTGATTAAAAATAATAATGAAATTTATAGTGCTTGAACATTTGATCTTAAATTGTTTATTGCCTTGAATATATAACGAACACACATACAGTTAGAGAACATTTAT
Source organism: Latrodectus geometricus (assembly GCA_026290005.1). Taxonomy (NCBI): domain Eukaryota; kingdom Metazoa; phylum Arthropoda; class Arachnida; order Araneae; family Theridiidae; genus Latrodectus; species Latrodectus geometricus. The sequence goes on along the minus strand of JAPDSC010053996.1, from coordinate 47,187 downwards.
TAATAACGAAATTTGATTAATAAATAACCATAGAAAATTAATTATATTGATTTTTGTTGCAATATTTTCGTATTGTATAATTATTGGTATATTGTGTTACTCATGAAACCCCAAAATGCCAAAAAAGTAATTTCTCTTTGGATTGCGAAAATTATATTTTCATCACTAATTAAACAATTTTTTATTTTAAATTCAGCATTATTTCTTAAAAAATATTAAAATACTTAAATATAACAAAATTTATATATTTTTCTTGAAAATTTCATTAGTTCTTGAAAAATGCAACGTAGGATAATGTGGATGCGCATTATCCAAGTAAAAAAGAAGATATTGTTATTTTTGTGTAGTCTTTTGGTCTCGATTCCAGCGTGAAAGTGATCCAGTTCAGCTAGACAGGCATGGCAGTTGATGTTGAAATGCCATTTGCCGTTTTTATCTGGAATTCGGCACTGATGACTCTCATCGTCGCGTTTCCACCAATAACAAATCCCGTTTAAGGAGATTTCCCCATGGATGGTTTCGCTTCGGTTTTACCAAACACACCACATTGACTACTAACAGTGTTAATGTGGTGTGTTTGGTGGTTCTTTAGGTTTCACTTACAGTGCACGTTCTTCATTATTTTTTGGTGAAACTCCTGGTGAAAGGCATTTTCTTTTGAAGTTTTTGAAGAGAAGCCATTATTGATCTCCAGTGACGAAGTTCTTCAGGAACAGAGTTTCGCTGCAGTATTCGATGAAAATTAAGACAAGTTCAACTGCCTTATTGTTGTTGCTGAGTTCATGGTGGATCCATTTAGCCACTTCCAATTCCTTTCCAAGATTTTTATGATGACAAACGATGGTTGAATGGTCTACTTTAAAGTTGTTTGCCAGAATTTGATTTGTCATGCTTTCATCGCCTTCCACGGCTGCCAAAAGTGCCTGGTCATCGAAATCCGGTGGTCGACCTCTTCCTAGCTTATCTTCCAAGCTAGTGTAGACAGATTTAAAACGGGCCAATCATTCCTTGCATCGAGTTTTTGTGCCCTCATCGTTTTCTTTCATCGAAAAGCTCGTTGAGATGGCGGAATGATTGCTACCCTTTCTCAAAGTCGGGCAGCATAATATGACGAATATGAATATGATTATCAACACACATTTTTATAACCTAAAAAAAGGAAATATTTTTATAAATAAATTTATAAATAAATTATTTTTATTAAAATATAGCATATCAAAGAAATACCTGATAATTTTGCATCACTTCCAATATATTGAACTCAATTATAAAAGCTTTCAATATTTCTGACGAAAGTAATAGGAATAAATATCTGCACGTCCATTACTAAAATAATCTTACTTCATCATGAAGTCTTTTATTAATGGACATTTTATTTGATTTTGATTATTAATTAAATTTGTTTAATTGCTTTTAGCATATTTTCTGAATTGGAAGAATATAAGAGTTGTAGTATAAGCATTTTAACTTAGTTTGCAGCATGTGATTCACTGTGAATATTCAAACTTCGAAGTATATTTTAAATCCCATTAGAATAAGAGAGAATTCTCATTTTATAAGAGAAAATGACTTTATTGAGAATCACATATCAAAGTTGATTCCAAATAACTAATGAATCTAGCCCTAGGGATTCCTCTGTCCACATTTCAACTGGAAATACTCATCTCTGGCATTCGAAATCGATTCAGCAAACTGCTAATTAAATTATCACAAAATGTTTTGGTAACGAAGAAAAAGAATTTCACTGATTGGTTGAATTCCATTTGTTAAGAGTTACTCTAATTACTATGCTAAACATTAATTGCAGCGATGTGTTTAACGAGCGAAATTGATTTGAGTCACGGAAATTGTGTTTATAAGCATTTATCAATTGAATCAAGGAAAATCAGAGGACCTAACTGCACTGAAATAAGGATTTAATTAAATTAAATCCTTCTCTTAATTATCAAGTAAATTTACTAATATAAATGGTATTCATTATGTATAAACTTATGTAGATCACTTGTCATTTATATTGGTAATGTGGTGGTTAATTAGATACATTAATAAGACTTTTTAAATTTCAATTCTCGAGAAAATTGAAAAAAATGGCATGTTTTATAGGTACTTTGCGTTTATTTTCGAATAACATGATTGTGGGCATTTTTTACGCTATTTTTTATACTATCACCAATCATTGTATTGAAATAAAATTTTACTTTCAACAGCTATTGAATTTTTAAATTTCAAATAATAATTT
>JAPDSC010053996.1:0-27907 GCA_026290005.1 Latrodectus geometricus | reverse complement strand
AAAACAGCAAAATATTTTTTTAGTGTGAAATGTGATCTTTCCAAAGAGCATAAATCTGAGATTGTATGATCGATACATAACGAGATATCGAACTGTACAGTCATTGACCGAAAAAATAATGGGAGGGGGGATTTATTTTTCCCTCTCTCTAAAATATTATTTTTAAAAATCCTTACTTCAGCAATAGCATCACATTGTTATGATGAATTAGACAATTTTACAGAAAATCCACGTATTTACTTATTTTCGTAGAATTTATTTAAAATTCTTATTATTTAGCTTAGAAGAGTCCAAAAATATTGTTTTCTCAAATGTAAATTAAATTTGTAACTTTGACTTTACACATGCTAATGAAGTTCCAAAAGAGTGAAGCTAATTATCTAGTTCTTTAAGTGCAACTTATTTTAGACCCAATTTCTTAATTAAATATAAGCCACAAATAAATAATAAATTAATGCTGATTTCTGTAGTTTTGTTTTTCTTTTACTTTCTAAAAGAATATTTTTATTTTTTGCCGCTGCGTTGTCTGCGAATCTACCAGAGTAAATTAATCTGTAAAAAAATTAGTAGAAAAGTTTAAAATATTCAAAAGATCTTGGGTTCCCGATAATTAAACAGTTTCGAATGTTTTGAATATTCACCACACTTTTATTAAAAAAAATATTTTGAATATTTACAAAAGGGAATTAAAAAAAATTGTCTTTTCATATTATGCATCGTTCCTAGTTTAAATTTACGGAAAAAATATAGGGCATAAATTATAAATTGAATAATTTAGTGATTAAAAAAATTTGAAGTTAATTTTATGGAATAATAGTCTGTCTAAAAGTTACAGGAAAAAATGCAATTTTTTTAGAATAATTACATAAAGACACCAAAATTTAATTTTAAATATTTAATTCAGGTGATTATAATAGAAAAAAACATATTTATCGAAAAGTAATGAAATATGAATAGTATCCAATTATGAGAAGAAATTAATTAAAAAATAACTGTCTCCTTTATGTATTTTAGTGCTGAGCTGAGATGACAACCAAATGGTTATCGGTCTGTTCCTCTGTTCAAGGGTCAGTGAGTTTGAATCCTACCTCGTCTTGGATGTGTGTATTGGTTTGCAATTCTCTTTAAACTTTTAGTCTCAATCAAATTAGCCCATGTGTACCGAAATGACCGTTGACGGGAAAAAAACAAGTCAAAGCAGAATTTGATGTTTTCCAAATTTCCGTTTTATTAAAAAAATGCTTTACGCAGTAGATTTGTATGTACAATGTGACATTTTTCAATTCCTAAAGTTAAACTGACCACGTTATTCTGTTTTTAAACGAATTCTGAGCACTGTTATATACACCTCCGAAGAGAGATTTGAACCCATTTCTGCTCTAAAGGATTCCTTTGAAGTGGAAACCTTTAGAACTGAAACACAGTAAGCTAATCATTCAGATAAACGGTTTGTTATTAAGTGCTGTGCATTATCACATTTGATATATATCATATTGATTGAGACAATACACTTGTTATAATAACTTAAGGAAAAATCACAAAAATCATGATGACGCAAAAGGTTATACGTGGAATTTAATGAAACTTATACCTTTTTATACAACTCATAGGACGGTACAAAATGGTATGAAAAGAAATCACTAGACAATAATGGTGCAAAAAAAATTCGTATATTGCTATAAATTAATATAATAGTTTGGGGAAAAAGTTATCCATTATTTTTTCGGTAGCCGTCTGTAGTGATCGCTATCTCGTGAGGTATCTATCAAACAATTTCAAATTTATGCTCATCGGAAAGGTGACATTTGACACTAAAATATTCTCTTGCGGTTTTTTGTTTGATTAATTCAGTTATGAGTACAAGGTTTTAAGAATAGAAGACAACAAACAGAAAATTCGATACATTTTAGTTTTTCTTTTATAATGGCGAAAAAGCTAACAAGGTGGCTAAAATTGTGAAAGGTGTTTATCGTCCTATATATGACTGTAACAACCAGTTACGCACAATTTTGGTTTCGTCGATTCCGTTTGGGTATTTGGATCCTACAGATGTACCTCGCATTGATACAACATCGTCGAGAATGTCTATAAAATATCAAAAATTGTCAAACTTGACAGCATGTCAGCAGTCGTAGCTTCACCCAAGACCTAAAAATCTACATGAAAACTGTTTTAAACCTTTTTACAAAGCGAATCTGAAAAATGTTACAAAAAGTTCACGTAAAAATAACGGATTTCTTTTTCCCCAGCCTAATAGATATGCAATGGACATATGGGATTTGTAAATTTGGTATAGGTATATGTCTATTAATTGTGTAAGAAGTGGGAGCCATCAAAGCAATTGAAAGTGATTAGAGTCTTAAGATAGGGATTGAGAGTAGTTACATTTCCTTCTATAGCGTCCCAAACATGCTCTATTGGATTAAGGTCCGGTGATAGAGCTGGCCACAGCATGCGCTCAATTGTTTCCTGCTCAAGATAAGAAACCACGATGCGAGCTTTGTGTGAGCTGACATTAGCACGAAAGCATCACCTATTGTCCCAGTATACCAAGCATCCAAGATGTGATCTCTGTAGGTGTGAACATGAACATTCCCACTGAAAGAGACGTGGAGATTTGTTCGTTCATTCAATGAGATACCACCCTAAACACTGACTATGCCTAATCCGTATGCATCCCTTTCACGGGTGTTTGATGGATGAAAACGTTTTCTCCAAATGAAAATGCGCCTACTATCACTTTCGGGGTTAAACCTAGACTCATCCGTATAACAGCCCACCATTGTTCACACGTCCAGCAGACATGTTGACATGTTGCAAATGTGTCACCTATAGCGTGACGTGAGCGTGATGCAAATGACTGGTCGTCTCACCACGTTCGTGAAGACTTTGATTGATCTGGATACCAATCTTCCGGAACTTGCAGAGAGGAAGTATGTGAGTTTAACCGGAGTTGTGTGGTTTTATTTCTTCTTGAGAATAATGACAAATATCGGTCACCGGCACTCATGGTAGCGCGTGACCGGTCTTGGCTGAAGATCTTGGATGCCGAATCCGTGGTTAGAAAGTGTTGCCAAAGTCTATGAATCACAGACGGACTCACATTCTGCCATCTTTCCACTTCTTTCTGATTTAAATCTGCCTCTAGTCTCCAAATAGCTCGACATGGAAATCATTCGGTCAAATGATGCCTGGACGCCATTGTTACAAATTCGCTATACTAGATTTCTAATCTCAGCGACAATTTTACATAATATCATATTGTTCATCTCCTTTTACTTACCACCATATTCAAATTTCCTTAACTTATTTTTCGAAAATTGAGATTTTTCCTTAATTTTCGGTAACCAGTGAAATAAGGTAAAATATTGGATAAATTCGTTTCACTTAATTTAATTAAAATAATTAAAAAATTGATTTATAAAACAAAATTTCGTTACGATTTTGTGTCTGTATAAATAATCTATGTATTCTTACAGTTAGAAAAGGAATTATAATATAATTATCTAAAAGGTAAATTAAAAACAACTTTCAAATTCTAAGCTTACAAGAACAAAATTAGTTACTCGCTTTAAGAAGTGAAACATTGTATATTAACGATAGACACTTTTGCTTAGTTGTTTGAAATGAAGTAAATTAAAACTCTCTCTATAAGTCCATTAACAGGATTGAAGTTTGTGCCTTAAAGTTTACAGTTCTTCGGAAAAAGAAAGGGTGCTCCTCTTTTTAAACTAAAAATGCGTTGCCATTCCTTGAACTGCTAATGTGATCGGTTATTTCTCGTTAATCAAATTAAAGCTATGAGTTTGGCGTTGTTTGTAATTTCTTGCTGTCGGTTGTTTCAAGCAAAAATATGAATGACCTGTCGAAAATCTATTTTCAATAATGGATGCTATTTATTTAAAATGTTTTCTAAGTCAGAATTTTTCAAAAAGAATTTATCCCTTTTGGAAAATATTCTTGTACTTTCATAACAACTTTTTAAAAATGTTTTATTTGTTAATATGATTATGCAAATAATTGTAGTTATTTTAATAATTTGAATAAAAAATATTCCATGTGTCATTATTATTATCATTAACTGTCGTTTTTTTCCTTGTAAGTTTAATTAATAAAATAATCATATAAAAATGTTTTGGATAACAATAAAATATTTTCTCATGACAGAAGTTTTTATTTTTATCATGTATCAAAAGCGAGTATACGATAAATAAGTTTAAACTACTTTACAAATGGGCAGGCATTATATTAATACGATTATAATACAAAATTCGAAATCTTATAAAATTTTAACCAGTAAGTCTTCGTGCATATGATACGCAATAAAATTTAAAAAATCTTTTAGTATTCTTCAAGAGTTATTATTTGTCCAAAAGTGTATTTATTGATAAAATAAATCCATGGAATTTCATATAAACTTTTTAATGTAAACAATTATCAATTATTTGGGTATAAATAATGTTTAGTAAATTTAAATAACATATGCATTCAGTTTGTCTAAAGGAATGTTGTCGGGAGTGAATTTCGAACGACTGCACGGAATTCAAAGGAACTTACATCAGTATGGATGTCGTTGGCATAAAATACAATAAAATTGGCATGAGTAAAATCACAAGATTTATTTATTTTGAAATTTTGGCGCCAGTAACGATATTTGCTTTAAAACAATATGAATATTTCAAATACCTGTAAATTTGCTTTATCCACGATATAGTTAATCTAAGTATTTAAATACTATTTCGGAGCTCTGCTCGCTACAAAAACGGAGTTGTATGGTTCTTTCTCTCCTTTTAAAATTATTATATATGCATAGTCACAAACATCTTATGAAATCAAAAAGTAAAATTTCACTGTGGTTTCGATGAGTCAGGCAAGTATTTTTATGGTGAATAATTCTATATTTCCCCCTAAAATTTATTCAATGTTATCAACTCAAATAAAACATATTCAACAACAACAAATAAAATTTTTAATTTATTGTTAATACACGTTTAAGATTTCATTTATTCTTAATCATTAATTAACTAAAATGAATGTAATAGATTAAGAATTACTTTTTCCATAAGAGTTTTGATTCAGAAAATACAAATATAATATTAGTCTAAATTAAGTGGAATTCATTGAAATTCTGGTACAGTAAAAGATTTATTTTTGGAAATAAATTTTCACGACAACTAAAAACGTTAAATCATTACATTTGTCTGATTTTAAAACCACAGTCTGCCGCTTTTTAATCTCTGAATTTATTTTGTGATTTATATTTGCATTTAATTATAATTCATAACTTGAAATTGATTTTCTGTTTTTTTTTACTTTCATCTGTTCAAAGTATTTTCAATTAATTAAAATGGTATTTTTAATGATAAAATTTTTTTCATAATTAAGAAAATCCACTTTTAATCTCGAGAGAATATTTAAATATTAAATTATTTAGTATATTTAATTAGAATATTTGCATTTTCAACAATAAAACAAATTCATGGCCTCCAACAAGTGTGAACCTTAATATAACCATTACTTCCTGTACTTAATATTATGTAATTTATATAATTTTAAGTTAGAGATGCAGTTATAAAGAGTTCTTTATTTGCATGAAAAAAGAAATTAATTCTTATTTTACTGAATCTCTCTTAAGATTTTCGAATATTTCTCTTTCTTACATGCCATTCTATGTCGAAAATATATTTTTCATTTGCATATTCATTGTTAATACGAAACGTTTAATTATATAACCTAAAATATTTCATTTTATGAGTTTGCATATGCTTACTAATTGATTTCTTAAAATAGAATGAAAAAAACCGTATTGTAGTAGTTGAAAATTAAAGACTACATTCTTTTTCTTTCAATTATATCTGAATTTTTAAAAATTAAAAGTCACATTCTAAAAATTAGAAAAAATTAACAAAAATAATTTAGTGATATTTAAGTTTCTTTAGGAAAAATTATTTTTAGATAAGTTCTTTTTTGTTGAAAGCTATCACAGAAATATAAATTTCATAATTCAAATCATTGCTTATTGAAATTAAAAAAATTACATTGTTAATTTAAAATATTGATATTTTCATGTGATACATTTAAATTTTCACTTGATACTTGTATTCACACAAAATATATTATCTATACTTTTCAAACTCAACTGGCCTTGTCTGTTTTAATTTTAATTTAGAGACAAGAATGAGGTATTTTTTAGCTCGATCGTATTTTAACGATACAATTCTGTCTTTGGTTAAGTACTGAAAATCTCTATGAAATGTTCAATTTTTAGCAAGACTTGAAATATTTTTTTCTACATGTGCTGCAAATAGATAAATTATCCATTCTTGCAATAATTTTTCCAGGAATATTAAGATAACTCCCTTTATAAATGCGGTTAGAAATAACAGTTAAATAATAATCGCAACTTACTTTTGCGCTTACTCTTTCAAAAATGAAAATATTGTGTATTTAAATAAAATATCAAAATACGATATAATCATTTGTATTTTTTTCATTAATACCCCTATGTTTGATTTAATAATACATTCTCAATAAAAAAACCTTTATTTTTCCTATTTGTGCAAATATCATTCTGTATTTTCAAATGGATGTGTTTAGTTCATTGTGGAAAATAAAAATATTGATTATTTTCAAATTATTTAATTTAATTCTGGAATATCATTGAAATATTATTATTAGAATGTATATTGATTTCTTTTCAAGCCTAAAATTTGGTTTTATAGTAACTTTTGTAAGCAATCCGTAAATCTGGAACCTAAGAATCAACTTGTGAAGGTAGTATTTTGATTTTCAGAAGTCAATTTTATCCACACGAATTTTAGATTTTATTTCAAAATCAACATTTTAATTTGTCTGTTGAAGAAAAAACTTAATGTAAAATATTTTGTCTTTCAGAGACAGTTTTACCTACAAAAGAAAAGATGCTACTTGGTATCCTAATCAAAACAAAAGCGTAGTATTTTTTCTGAACAATGAACTGTTAAGGTAATATTTTGACATTCAGAGACAACTACACATACACGGAAAGTGGTGCTGTTTGTCTATTTGTTTTAAAATCGGGACAACTTTGAGATACCCCCCCCCCAAAAAAAATTAACCACCAAATCTGGCACTCCCTACTGACTTTCTAGGGTTGCTGTTTATTATTTTGGTGTTGCCAATTTAGAGTTTTTCAGCTTTTAGGTTTTTGCTGTTGTCAAATTTAGTATTTTATTGTATTTCGTACCATTTTTTGATTTTTTAAAAGCTTTTTTTGTTATTAATTTTTTGTATTTAGCGAGAATCCATCTTGACGAGAAAAAAAGGCGCCAAAAACAAGTATTTTGCTTGGCGAGGAAAAAAATTCGCCAAATTTCCGATTTGAAGGAGTATATCAAAGTAGTTCCTTAAATCAATATTTTAATTTCTGCTGAAAAATAAGTTACTAAGGTAATGTTTTGCCTTTTAGAGAGAATAACTTACATAAAAAAGCGTTGTTTCACAATTTTAATTAGAAATTGATATTTATGGTTAGAAATTTGACATATTTTAATTTCTGCTGAAAAATAACTGCTTGAAATAATGTAAGTTTGCCTCTCTGAAAGAAATTAAACTTTCCTAAGAAGAATTATACTCTTGTTAATCTAATTTTCTGCCTTTCAGAGACAATTTGGTCTACATAGGAAAAGCCATGTAGATCAAATTGTCTTTGAAAGCTAATTTACTTTTGCTGTTTGCTAATTTATTATGAAATCAATATTTTAACTCCAGCTGAAAAATATATTCGGAAGGTAATATGTCTTAGAGACAATTACACAGGCAGTGCAGCTGTTTGATATTTTGTTTGGAAACTAATGTTTTATAAACTTTTGTTAAGAAAAATAAACGCTTACGGCAATAATTTGTCTCTTATAGTTACTAACATCTACTTGAGAAGACATGCTTTTTGCCATTTTATTATAAAATCAATATTTTAATTTCTGTTTAAAAGTCTATTCTTAAGGAAATATTTTGCCTTTAAGAGAGAATTACACCTTTACAGCAAGAGGTGCTATTTGTTACACATTACATATTTTAATTATTCTAAAAAGTAAACTCATAAGGTCGCTATTGAGAATAAAGTTTATATACACAAAAAAAAAAAATGTTCATTGTTATTTCGTTACTAGATCAATATTTTGATTTCTTATCTAAAGGATTCTATTTTTGCACCTTAATTTGCTTATCAAAAGTAATATGTACACAAAAAATGTTATTTATCTTTCGAAAATATTGAAATTTCTGGCATAAAAAATTACTTTGTCTTTCATCGGAAAGCTGACCCATACAAAAGTGAATGTTATTTGTCTCCTTTCATTGGATAAGCATCTAGAGTTTTCTGTGTAAATCAAACTACTAATTAAAATTTCACTTTTCTGAAACAATTCTATAGATGTTGCATCTATAAAATTGAGGTGAGTGCATAGGAAATGCATTTTTCCTCACTTTCTAAACTATTTATTGGAGTTCCACAGTTTTTCGATGACTTCAAAATATTAGGAAACATATGTCGTATATCTTTTACATGCTTTAAATTATATGCTTGTTACTTAACTTAATTAAATTTATTCAAAAATTATATCTTGACATTTGATTAAAATGTTATTCTTAAAGTATGTATGTCAATTGCATATTCTGTTTTGGTTCAAGGATTTTTCAAAATTGACGACATTAGTGTGACGTCATATATACAACTGTTTCCAAACAAATACAATGTAAACATTTGTTTAATATTGTATTTAAGAGTGCCTTCTTGACAAACTTGGAGATTTTTGTTTGGCTATCGATTTTATTGGTGATTTTTGTTGGCACAGAACAATAAATTGTTCTGTTGCAACCAGAATACGATTGGATTTTGCCCAGCTTGGTGATTAACTGTGACTACAATTTGGCGAGAATCAAAGGTTAAGCAAACAAAAGGTTAAAAGTTTTAGCAAACACGTTATCCTTAAATAATGAATACCAATTTCAAAAATAACAATTTGAAAATCTATCACCGAAGTCTATGGCAGTTTCAATGATAAATGGCGCTTAACAGCAAATGTTTGGAAACAGTTGCTGGATATGACGTCACAACTAATGTCGTCTATTATAATATTTTTTATTTTTAAATTTACTTGATCATGCTTGATAGAAAACAAAGAAATATTAAATGTTAATGTAAAAAAAAGTAAATTAATGCATGACTTACATAAATTTTGCAAAACTTCCTTAAAAATGGTTAAACTTAAAAAAAAATAATGTTTTGCTGCTTTATTTAAAATGAGTTAATTTAAACGAGCAGATAGCATTTTTTATCAGTTATAACTTAATTATATTGCTTTCGCAATTTATTATTAAAATTGAAGTTGTTTTTCCAAGCTTAATTTATTTTAGAAAAGAAATTTTCATTATACTATTTTAAAGTGAAAGTGTTTCATGTTAAAAATGATGAAAGAGCCAACTCCATATAAATTAAATATGAAATATAATGTGGTTAATATTTTTTTACATCGTGGTTTTAAAAAGGAGATGCTCTTTAGGAAACCACCTTTGAATAATTTATTAACTTAAGGAAGTGACTGCGGTTTCATTTTTAACGGCAACAAGTCTTAGAGTTATGCAATTAAATTAAGATGAAATATTTGAAAGTACGAAGAACATTAAATTCCTTGATTAGTTTAATTAAATAAAATTCATTAATTAAATTAAATATATTATTTAAATATATATTAAAGTTTTATATTTATGTTGAATCATATTCATATTAACTACAAAACTCCCAGTTCGAGCAGATTTTTATAATGCTGTAGTAATATTAAAATTTTAAGCAAAATAAATTTCAATTAAAAAATGACAAGTTGATTAATTTAATGTGATAGTTATAAAAATATAAAACGTTATTTTTGACTAGCAAAATTTGCTTTTAATTAATTATTTTATAATCATATTATGATATTTATTTTGTTTGTATTATTATTTGGAGCTACTTTGAATAATCCCCCCAAATCGGAAATTTGGCGAATTTTTTTCTCGTCAAGCAAAATACCTGTTTTTAGCGCCTTTTTTTCTCGCCAAGAAGGATTTTCATTAAATACAAATAATTAATAACAAAAAACTTTAAATAAAAAACTCAAAAAATGGTACAAAATACAAGAAAATACTAAATTTGACAACAGCAAAAACCTAAAAGTTGAAAAAACCTAAATTGGCAACATCAAAATAAGAAACAGCAACCCTAAAAAGTCAGTAGGGAGTGCCAGATTTGGCGCTTAAACTTTTAAGGGGGGGGGGTATATCAAAGAGTTTCCTATTATTTATTTATTTTGTTATCAGTGTGATCTGTTGTTCACATGAATATTTATGTACTGGCTGATTGTCGAGTATTTATGTACTGGCAGGAGCCTAATTTGGCAAATCGGGGTTCCTTTAGTTATAAATTCACAAAACTATCAAATAAAGTATCCAGCTTTTTTTTATTTATGAAATTTCAATGAACTCAAATTTTCATAATATGGCGATACAATAATGAGGAGTCAGATATCGGTAGATCTTCAGTTGATGGATATTCCGATGTATAAACATAGTCACTAAAACATTTATGACCAGATTAAAATGAAGGAAAATCCAAAACATAAAAATATTCGAAAATGAGAACTATTACAGAAAAAGAAAACACACTATCAAACGAATGCTAATGCAGAAACAGTATTGAAAGAGATTGAAAATATTTGTGTTTCAAGAAAGCATTTCTAAAGACTAAATTTAATTAAATATGATTTTAATTAGTTGCGTATATTGTTCTTGTAATTTTATTTTTTACTTCACTTCACACATTAAGGGTTTTTCTGTGATATCCAGTACACTGTGACCGAAAAAGTAATTGTTGAACTCAGAAAAGTGCAAAATACGAAACCTCTTTTAATTCTTCACTGTTATAATTAACAAAAATTTTTAAGGAAATTAACCCTGCAGACGTTTAGACTCAGGTAAAGTAAAATGGAGACCTAATCTAAACTTCTTGGCGATTTTATATTCACCACCAAATATTTGGTTATGAAAATATGGCAATCATAACAGAAAAATAACTAAAGTTGTATTAGAAATTTAGTTATTTCTGAAATCATAAGTCATATTTATTTATTTATTTATTTATTTATTTTTTCAAATTTCCGTACAATTCGCTATGATGCTATTCCATCCTAGATTAAGGCATGTGGCACAATTGATGGCATTTCATAGTGGGATACCAATAGGTGTGTTATCATAACCCCGAAAGTCGGCATGTCCTCTTAATTTGGGAGCAGGGACCAATCAGAAAACTTGCAGATTTGGCTTTTCCTTCACAAAAGTTTTTCCCTTTGAGTTCATTGCGACTATATTTTGCTGCAATTTTAATATGTAGAACATACAGAATCTCCAGAATCGATGAAGTTTACAAAGCTGAAGATTGATTTCAAGGTTATTTAAGCAGTAAAATAAAAAAAAATTCCTTAGAAATGAATTAGTAATTTTATTAATCAGATTTAAAAACAGTTCGTTCTGTAAGATTTACAAGAATAAAAAAGGTTGTTGTCCCAGCATACTTCCTTGATGGTAGCCCAATGTTAAGCTCTACCATTTAGAAGGAAGCAAATAAAATGCAGTCTTTGTAAATTAGAAATAATTAATAATCCCTAATACTTGATCTGCCTTTGGAAGAGTTTAAATTTCGCTTTACTAAGAGGACATTGCGACCAAGATCTACATTTAATATTCCCCAAACGCCTTTAGTGAACATCACAGATCTTCGATTCAATCAGGAGTCGAACTAGATACTATTTTCTGATATTAAGAAGGACATAATAACCAAATAGGCCCCCGTAGCCTAAGTAAAAGAAGGTCTTAGATATATCGTAATTGAAATTATTTTAACAGACAAAGTGGTAGCATTAAGAACAGGCACCTTTGAAAAAATTTGAAAAATTGTGAAAACTTTGTTAGTGCCTTCATCTTTTGTAAAAGAATTAATACAGTCGAACAGTTCAAGAAATTTTGATTGAATTCTGAAGATATTAACCTTTGTGCCCCAAAAAATATCATCACTGAATAAGATATATTATTGCTGCCCCCGTTGCAAAAACCATGGAAACTTCCAATTTTCTATTCGAATCAGAAAGAATTTAACACAGTGAGCTTTTATTTGATTAAATTTTAGAATTTTCATTTCATCTAAACTCATTTGGCTTATAAAATTATTTTTTTTTTATCTTTGACGAATTTTAATTCATCCCAGAATATGTGTTTAAATTATTCCATTCAGCAGGATAAAAGTATTTATTCTATTAGGAAAATTATTTTTTTCTACATTTCAAAGCAAATTTTAGCTTTTCCAAAGGAAAGACTTAGAAAATATTTAATAACTTTGAGATTTTTCTTGCTGTTAAAACCTGCTTAATTACAAACAACCTGAATTCTCCCTCAGCTTATTGTACCTGTTAAAGAATTTTCCATGGAAACATAACTAAGTTATAATTAACAAACATTGTGTATATTCTAAAAATTGAATTACAATATCACATTACACGTGCTTCATTAAGTGTGTTATAACATTAAAATTGAATTTTTTGGACTAAGAATGTATATTATTCTAATAAAACATTATTATCAATATTTCTCGTTTATTACAATAAAGGTGAAACATTTGCAAGCAATTTTACAATTAAAAATCATGGTTTAAAAAATTATCGAAAACTAACTCCAAATGATCTAGTTATAAGAAGCTCTTTTCACAGAGTGTGGCATCCCGGGCTCGATACCAGCCGCAATTGAATAATGAAAAATGGGTATTGCATTTCAGCTTTCCGTGTCCATTTCCATCGAGTGGATGCGTGGAAGTTTTTTAATTTTCAGACACGTGATTATAATGCCATTACCTAATAAAACTTTTCACGAAAGATAATAACCTGTAAATATTAACGAAATGGCATTACCAAAGCTTTTCAGTGTTAAATTGTCCCATGCATATGTAAAAAAAAAAGAGGTAAGTTTGCTGCATTTAAACTTAACATTTTCTCCTGCATATGTAAAGCCAATGCAAATAAAGTTCTCCAAATTAATTCAGCACCTAATTAAATATTAGAAAAATTTAATATCCTTTATGTATTCGAAAAAAACTTCATTAAAGTGAAACTAAAAATAAATAGCGAGCATATTCTTTCAAATACATAATTAAAAAGTGAAGTGTTTGAAATTATCTTCGTTCGAAGAAACTGATAATTAACTTAACAACTCTTTCAAAGCAAATAAATGGTTATTTTGCGAACAAAAGCGCCAATTATTATAAAAATTACGGTGACTTCAAATAATAATCATTTGCTGGAGTTTTTTTCCCCGATATGACCTAAAATTGTTCATAAAAAAAGTTAAATGAATATTTCGAATAATTATACACTGACAAATAATCGATAAAAACACTCATTTCACTGGCTTTGAACAAGATGCTTAAATTAGAAAATAATGTTAAGTTTTTTATTTATATTAAAGAGCTTATCATTTTGAATAGATTAAAAAAGTAATATAAAACAGTAATTATGCAAATTGCTGTTAGTGTGTCGTAAAATTTGGTTGAAAATTAAAATAAATGGGCATTTTTTAAAGGAACTTTTTTTAAAGTTAACCTTTTTATTTTTGTAATAATTAATTAATCAAAATTCTTTTTTTACATTGTAGACTAACTTTTTTGCCAGTTTAGTTTGTAAAATGTTTGTACTTGTTTTTAAATTTTACAAGGAAGTATATGAATTAATGATAAATGTTATATTCAAATTTAAATCAAATATGCTTTGAAAAAAATACTTTTTGCACATCATGTATGCATTTTTAAATAATAATTAACGTTTTTATAGATTTTTATAGTTTTCAGACAAAAATGACAAAAATAAATATATTTTTTGTTTCCATTGCCATTTTAAGTATATAAACATAATTATTTTAAATTCTTGATCTAGTATTAATATTAGGTTGGGGAAAAAGAAATCCATTATTTTTACATGAATTTTTTGTAACTTCTTTCAGATTCGCTTTGTAAAAAGGTTTAAAACAGTTTTCATGTATATTTTTAGGTCTTGTGCGAAGCTACGACTGCTGACATGCTGTCAAGTTTGATAATTTTTGATGTTTTATAGACATTCTCGACGATGTTGTATCCATGCGAGGTTCATCTTTAGCATCCAAATACCCAAACGGAATCGACGAAACCAAAATTGTGCGTAACTGGTTGTTACAGTCATATATAGGACGATAAACACTTTTCACAATTTTAGCCACCCGGTTAGCATTTTCGCCATTATAAAAGAAAAACTAAAATGTATCGAATTTTCTGTTTGTTGTCTTCTATTTTTAAAACCTTGTACTCATAACTGAATTAATCAAACAAAAAACAGCAAGAGAATATTTTAGTGTCAAATGTCACCTTTCCAATGAGCATAAATTTGAAATTGTTTGATAGATACCTGACGACATAGCGATCACTACAGACGTCTACCGAAAAAATAATGGATAACTTTATCCCCAACCTAATATATATTTCACCATTCATACTTTGAAAGTTATGCAAATTGGCAACATAAATGAGACAGCATGGTTAAGAAAATTAAGTATAGAATTCCAAAATAGAATGAAAATTATTATTTTCTGAACTTTTTTTTATGATTCCCAGTAGCATTAGCATTTTACACCAAATTTAAGTTAAACTTAGTACTTTTACTTAAATATAGTATAAAATACCAAGGCTACTATTATATTTGTGAGTATATAATTTTCTTTTAAATCTGTATTTTAAGTATTTAACTAACTAGTACTTAAAATACAGAGTTAAAATAAGATTATAAACTCAAAAATATAATTGTTCTTTTCTTAATAATCATTTTAATGATGTTTAAATTACGCAGGAAAAATATATAGAATCTAAAAGTTTAAGAATAATTTTGAAGAAAAATATACCTACAAATAAATTAAATAATGTATTTTATTTCCATATATAAAAAGTTAAATCAATAACACGTTTTTATTCATATATTTAAATTTTGATTTCACATTCATTTATAAAACTTTAACATGTAAAACATCTTTGCAAGCTTTAAAAATTGAAGAAATTAATTTTAATAAATTACAAATATTAACTTCTAGAACACCTGTATATATTTAATGTATAGAGAAATAGCAAAAAAATTTAGAACAAAAAATGATGTAAAATAATATAATTTTCTTTTCATTTTCGAACAGTTTTTTTAAAAGACATCATTGTATAATCAATTGGATTAAATTTGCAATGCCAGAAATCAGATATTACCGTTATAATGAAATTCATAACATTTATATGCTAATTTAAAAAATAATTAGTTAATTGAAAAGTATTATCAATTAAATCTAATTAAAAACGTTATAACTTAATCAATAAAATAGAAATTTCACAATTGTGATGAACATTAGGAATCATTGCTTATGAATTATTAAAAATTTATAATATAAATTTAAATTAGAAAGTATTTTTTTGTCTTTATATTTCTATAAATTGTAATATGGTTAAACATTCTCAACCTTAATTTAATTTCCGCTTTATATAAAATCTAAATATTTGTATGAAATTTGAATCGTTTGGATTCAAACTTAAGCAGATTCAAAGAATTTATTTTCACCGTTTCAAATTTTGGACAATAACTTAGAAATTATTCCAAACAACGTGGCAACACCATAAGCCAGCCATCTTCTATTATCCTACCCTAGTTTTCAGGAAAATTTCAGTTATAGTTCCTGTAGAATGAATGAGTTTCCACATTCTTTGGCGATAAATAATATCTTCGAAGAATGTGGGCTTTCATTCTGTGAAGATGTTATTTTGCATATTCATCAATTTGAGATCAGTTGATTTTGGAATGTGTGTGCAGTAAAGAGTTTGAAAACAAGTTCTACCATAAATTTGTCTCAGCATAGTAGAAGATAATTATCTAGATTCCGAGAAAAGTAGAATTGAATTTATGCTGGTGT
The DNA here is from genome assembly GCA_026290005.1 of Latrodectus geometricus. Classification (NCBI taxonomy): domain Eukaryota; kingdom Metazoa; phylum Arthropoda; class Arachnida; order Araneae; family Theridiidae; genus Latrodectus; species Latrodectus geometricus. Next base: position 11,884 of record JAPDSC010053996.1, on the reverse strand, counting down.
ACTCGAAAAATTTTACATTTCAAATTAATACCACAGTGAATACTGTATTTGTAAAAAAATAAATGAGCTACATTTGCAACAATTTTAATTGCTTATAAACTTTGAGGAAGTATGAAATATATTATTTTGGCAATATGTTATTTATTTTTTAAATAAAACATCATTTTATTTACTGTAAAAAGTTTTAAAGTGAATTTATTATATATTATGTGATTATCACGCTGTAAAAATTTGAATTATTCAATAAAATTTAAAAATTTGTAATCACACGTACAAGGTAGAAATCTTTACAGTGATTATTAAAATAAAAACTCATTTTGTTGTTGTTGTTAATGACACTTGGCAACGCCAAGCCCTCCTGTCACAGAGACTAGGCGAATGAAGTCAGAGAGGGAGCGTCTTCCGTTTTTTAATGGAGCACCCACATAATCAAACGAAGGTGGAAGTACGACTTTTGGCTCATAGATGGCAGCACAATCTGAATCTTTCAATTTAGAGATTGAAACCAGTGAAGACCCAAAGCCTGGCTCCAACCACACCCAGAGGTATTAATTTGTTATGGGAATATGGAGGACATTGCGACCCGACGGATTTAACGTGCCCCAGTCGCCATTAGTGAACACGACGGATCTTCGGCTAAGCCAAGATTCGAACTCACTACCTTTTGGTAACTAGAACGATGCCTTAACCAACCAGGGCACCACTGCCAAATGCTCATTTATAAACTATAATATAAATGAAATAGCAATTTTGCCTCCATTTAAGCTCATGCAGAATAAAAGAATTTTTCATCTTATTTCAAATTTCGTACTGTTTTAAACTACACAGTTTAATCACATTGATGGAATCACTACTAACTTTCAACGTCAAAGTTAAATAACCAATCACAAAAGGTAGATGGCAGCTCAAAACAAAGAAGTGTAAATAAAGGGTGTGTGAGGGCCCTAGAAAATGTTACAATCGTTGGTGTAATGCAGAAACGGAGTGATTTATCCGACGTCCAAAAGGTTGTAATCATCAGCTTTCGGGCCACGGGTGAAAGCATTTCCTAAACAGCAAAGTTTGTGAACTGTTTGCGTACCCCGTGGTAAAAGTATACCATACATGGCAAAATGGGATTGTTCAAAATCAGAGACGAGGCTTGAGATTATTGTTCACCACTGGCCATAGATGACAGAGGTGAACGATATCTGCCGAGATGTGTTCGGGCGACTGCCGTTGAGCAACAGACTGCGCAGATGAACCAAGGGGCAACCAACAGTGTCTCTCAAACTACTGTTCAGCGAAGGTTTGTGTCTGGGACTCATAAACAGACGTCTGTTTCATGCACTGCTGTTGCTGTTCTTCGGTGACGATGGTTTGAATTTGCATGGGAGTACCGTAACTGGACTTCCACTGAGGAACGGCAGGTAGCGTTTTCCGATGAATCACGTTTTATGCTCTCCATCAGACAGTTAGATGTTGGTATATACGATTTAAATCCGCAGAAAGAAAAGACTCTGCAACCATTCCCGGAACGGTTCAAACTGGAACATTATAGTCAGTGGAATGTTTTTCAGGTATTCTCTGGATTCACTCATCATTGTGGAAGGCCCGATGGATCCATAGAAGAACGCACCTGTCCGTGAGAAGCATGTCCAACCCTATATGCCCATTGTTTTTTCTCAGGATGATGGTATCTACCAGCAGGACAATGTGACGTGTCATACAGCTGGTAGTGTACGTGCTTGGTTCAAAGAGCACCAGGATGAGTTTATCTTTCTATCCTGTCAAGTGGTTTAAATCCATTCGACCATCTCGATCAAGATATTCACGGCATGAATCCTCACCCGCGTAATTTAGCGCAGCTGGCCATGGCACTAGAGTCAGCATGGCTCAACATTCCAGTGAACACCTTCAGTAATCTAGCTGACTCTTTTCTTGTACGTCTCACAGCAGTCCACTCTGTGAAAGTTGGTTTTTCAGATGGTCACTTTAATGTGATTAGACTGTGTACTGCAAAAAATTATAAAATATACTGGGTAAAAGGACAAAATTTGTTGTAGCGAAATTCAAATATGCATCATAGGTAAGAAATTTATGATTTTTAATTATGCTATTCCTTATTTTAAAATCAAGAGTTTTAAATGAAGAAATACAAGAAAGTAATGATTCTATAAATTCAATCACTTTTCTATGAATCCGTTGATTAATTGGTGAATAATCAAGCAGTTTACTGATAGCTTTTCTGTATTTAATCTTTTTCTAAGATTTATAAAAATATAATTAATATTTTTAACACCACAAAGAATCTATGCTTACACTTACCGGCTCCTTCGTGACATTTAAACATTTATTGAGTATTGTTTTACGAGTGAATATTTTGATAAATAGTGTCGCAAAATAGGAAACCTAGGAAATTCTTCAGCACACAAATCGACAAACATATATGGAGAAATTAAAAATGCAACATCTATCTGTTTGAATAGAATCTTGGTGTTTCCTCTCCGTAGAGAGCTGTCGAAACCACTTATCGTGAAAGTAAACGCATGAATAATTTTTAAGCTATTTTGCTTGGTAGATAGTTTCTCATATAACAAAATGCAGAAGCTCAGCAGTTTCTGTCCGTTTCTTGTTAATTCTTATTAATATTGGCAAATTGAAATATCTCATACCGCTGACAGCAACTGGGAGTATGACCACATTCTTCTTCATGGGGTTATTGCAACTCCGTTGGGGATGTCGTTAATCCAGGTTAATTGACAATTTCAGAATTAATTTTGTCTTGAATTAGTAAAGCACTGGGGGTGGCTCTGTAGCTTCACGCTACTTTCCATTAAGATCAGCAAAGTGAAGCATCATTTGCCGTGGGCAATGATTGGGAGGGTGACCACATTCTCCCTTACTGGTTCGCTGAAGTTCCGTTTATTGGAAGTCCTGAATTTTTTTGCTGGTGTGGCTTGGAGGGGGAGAGGAGAGTGCCAGCTCAGGTGTGAATCTCGTCAACTAACCATGATTGAGAGTTACAAGGTGCTTGGTGATAGGAGGTTATTCCAAACCATTAACCTTAGGTACAATTCCAGATTAGCCTGCTCCATTTTGAATGCATAATTAATAGCACCATTTGGTTTATCATAATTCTTTGATTTTATCAGGATGAGAAAAGTGACGCGGTATAATAAAACTAAAAAAAACTTCAAACTTTTCCTCATCTCAAAGTGTCAGACTAAAAAATATAAACTAAGTCAAAGTATGTCGTTTATTACTAAAATAAATCTAGAATTAATATTCATATGTATAAGTAATTTTCTTCTTATTTCTTTCAATTTTGCTTTTCAAGTACAGCTAACTTAAGTGACAAAGATATAAGTATATAATTTAATTATAATAATTAAATTATACACTTATATCCTTGACACATTAATAATTTTACCGTCTTTGATGCTTCTCTTCAAGTTTAATGAAAAATTATTTGACACCATGGGTTTCTTATATGTTCATACATTTTCCAATTTTTAGAGTTAGAATTACAAATGTTAACTTACAAATGTTAAAATAATTTGCATCTTGGTTTGAGAGTTTTATCGGAAACATTGATATTATTGAATTGATAAGAATAATGAAATTTGTAAGAATTTACTGTTAATAATTGATTGTTCTATTGCAAATAAACCTATTTTTTGCTGCAAGTATATATATATATATATATATATATATATATATATATATATATATATATATATATATATAGCAGCAGAAAAATATGAAAAAAAATAAATGCAGTAGGCAGTTCCACTTGAGATTAATTAAGAATTTCGCTCTCGTTGTTGGAAGGTAATGGGTTCGAACCCTGACTCAAACTAAGATCCATCGTGTTCACTGAAGGAGGTTGGAGCATGTAAAATGTGTCTTGGTTGCATTGCTCTCCATGTAAAATGATACGTCTGGGGTGGCAGACCAAGTCTGGGGTCTTCTACTTGGTCCCTAGTTCTAAATTATGAATACCCGCCCACTTTCTGAGCAACGATGGCAGAACCATAGGGTGCCCCACATTATAAGTTGCCATCACTTCCGCAGCTTGTTGTGCTAAATAGGTGGAACATCTTAAAACTATAAACGAATACATTAGAAATAAAAAAATTATTTCCAAAGAATCGGAAATTTCTTTCTTGATTTTCTAAAGCAAATTTTAAAATAAAAAGCTAATTCCAACTTTTTCCTTCTTATTAAAAAGTAATTAAAATACTAAAAACTGAGAAAATTCAATTAAATTTTACAACTGAAAAATTAATTCCATTTCACAAAAAAAGTGAATGATTCTATCTAATTTTTAAGTTTTTTGGCTGAAATAAGAATGATAATTTTTTACTTTTTTCTGTAAAAGTATAATAAGCTTATAAACAAATTAAATTATCATTCTCCTTCAAGTAGAAAATTGGGAGGAAATCAGATTAAGTTTCTTTGAACCATAAGGAATAAAGAATAAAGAAATAGAAACTTTAAAGAATTTCTCTTCCAAAATGCAAAGATTAATTTTAATATATTTTATTATTATCATTTAAATAAGTTTTAAAAGAATAGATTTAGAATAATTGTATCATTTATTTTTAATTTGTCAAATTCCTTTGAATGATTTAAATTGATTCCTTTGATTTTATTCAAATCTTTACGTAAAATTTGTTGTTACTAAAAAATTTAAAACTAATGAGACTATTGTAATTTTTTGAAAAATGAAAGAGATTGTCGAATACTGTAACTTCATAATTTGTAGAATTAAATGTTAGTTTCATAATCTCTTGATTTAAATCACAATTTAATAAGTAAAACAATTGGCAAAAATATATTTTTACGCAGTGAGTCATCTGAAATAATTATAAAATACTATTAAATAAATTTTTTAGCCTAGATATTTCATTTTTTTTATAAAAAAATGTGAGAAAATATTAAAACTCGGATTTATTTTTTTAAAAAAATTTATTTAAAAAAATGAGTGGAATACTCACTTGATGTATTCAATATTTATAGGAGATATGTATAAAATATTCATATAAATTAAATAAAATAGTTTTAAAATTGTGAAAAATGATTCAAAATAAAAAACATTAAAATGAGTAAACTTATTTTGTGAAACAAATATGAGGCAAAGTTCATAAATATATTATGTATTTTATTATAGTTGCACTTGAATAAAATATAAAGTACCAGATTATCATATCAATAACGCATACACCTTTGTTTTTGCATAACGTTCAAAAGGAATGCATACACCGCATGTAATCCTTTTGAACGTTCGACTGATTTTTTTGAAAAAAATAACAACAATAAACATACTTGTTATACTCCTTATATACTGTGCTCGCATGCTATACGATACACTCTTAAAGGTTATGCAAATTATACAAAGATCGTTTCCGATTAAGAGTGAAAAGAGAACGTTTAGAATTTATTCAACGCATTCCGAAGAATTTTCGAAAGAGTGAAAATACTTATTACTCAGCATTTTTTAATAAATTCACTTTCACAAGTAAATATTTTCGAGACTGACAAATAGAAATGAATAATGTAAATACATAATAGGCTTCCACAAGTAGAATCCATTCGAAATTTAAAATACTTTGCTTAAGTTGGGAATGTCTAAAAAATTTTATTTAAATTTTAAATATTTGAATTCTTCAAGTATATCAAGAGAAATATTTGATGTATTTAAAGAAAAGTTTCAGCTGAGTTTATTTACTTAAAAACTGTTATAAATATTTAAAACTGTCTCAGATTTGTGCTCTTAGAAATTGTATTTAGTTAGGATATGTTGATTTTATATTCATAGCAATGCAACTGCTCAGCATATGTCTTAAAGTTTTCGATGAGATTCAGAATTCTTAACCCATAACTTAGGTTTAAGCAAATATGTAACAAGATATGTTTCAGTGATATTTTACATAAAAAGAGCATCTATTTGTCTCTCTTGTATTTTTGTTTGATGTAACTGATCGACTGCCAAATGCAAAATTTGTAATTTTTTCCCATCCCACAAGTTTTTTTGTTAATATTTAGCACTTCTCTATAGCAGAATATTATAATAGACTATATTTTGTGAAACAATTTGATACTAAATGCATTATTCTTTGTTTTTGTTTGATATTTTTATTGCATATTTTATAATCTATTGGCATATTGTTATGAATTTTTAAATTGACTAGACACTCTATAATTTGATTTGAAGTTACTGTAATTTATATAATTAAATTGGAGTGAATATATTATTTACATTTATCGTGAAAGATATATAAGTATTTAATTAAATTTAAAAAATAAGAAATTATTTTATTTTTAAGCAAAAAAGTGTGAATAACCTCTTTCGTTATATTTTTCTACTTTGTTTTAAAAGTATTTTTTAAGTTTTTATTTCCTTTTATGTTGTTTATTTTTTGAAATTCTACATGTCATACCTAAAACCATATTATGATATTCTAAATGGCAGTTCTAAGAAGTTCTAAAACTGTCTTTTTTATCTTTCCTATAAAGAGTATATTTTATCCATTTCTGATTATTTTGTGATAAAATAATTTCAACTAAATTTATTTAGTGGTGTGTTGACAATAATTTGGTTCGGTTTATTCGTTACCGTTCTTTGAACATGAAGAGCAAATCTAACCGAAACCAAATTTCCAAAGGGATTCTAAGTTACAATAAACATTATAGCATGGATTTCGAGGTTGGAATCGAACCAACGAAACTGTTGTATTCAAGGTCAGACTATAAACCAAATTTGGCCACATTACCTTGTATCAGTTACACATCCAAAATTACTCATTATTAGCTTGGACGCAGACAACCTACTCGCGAAGCGAGTGTTGACTCAAAGTTGTTGGAAGTCCAGGGCATATTACAGAACCATCATAGTGAGATCACAAGCATTCCATGAGAGAGATCACAAGCCTTCCCCTCCCTAATGTAATGGGAGCGTTTACATTATATTAGGGGGGGATGAAAATATCTTCCCTTCTAAATCCTCCTCATCTAGGGGGACTTGGAGGAAAAGTGGGCCGTAACCACAAGCAACTAGAGGGAAACCTAGTAAAACCTCTAGCACCCTCTTCAAGCTGACAAGCAATTCTACTGCTGTTACAGAGTGAGCCGCAGTCCACCCATTGGCGTTTATCTTTGAGAAAAGTGTTGTTGGATCTGATGTCATCCATAAATACCTTGATATGCCGCATCACAAGTTACTCCGTACTTATGTTTGGTAGTCGACATGGATGGACGGCACCCTTCCTTGATGTAGAACAGTTTGTATATCCACAGGTCATTGGTACTTACTCGCGTATTACTCTCTATAGTCTCCATCGAGTTGCTTCCATTTTAACAATGTTCTTGTAACTTGGAATTGCACACACACACATGATGTTTATTTAGACATAAAAGTAGGAAAATGCAATAGCCTTCAATAACATAGAGCTTCACAGCTTTTTCTCAATGCCTTACAAGCCACAGCAAGCAGACAGATCGTAATGAAATTTCTGTGTCTGACTTACCCCAAAATTGTCGGCGAGACTTTTCAATCTAGACGCATGGGCCAGGCAAAAGACCCAAGACTTAGCTCCCACTGCCAGAAGTATCATTTCGGTGCGTGATGATATGGGATGCGTGATGATATCATTAGTGGCGTGATGGTATGGAGTGCCATTGGATACACGTCTCGGTCACCTCTTGTTCGCATTGACGGTGCTTTGAACAGTGCACGTTACATTTCTGGTGTGTTACGACCCGTGGCTCTACCCTTTATTCGAGTCCTGTGAAACCCTACTCTTTAGCAGGATAATGCCCGACCGTATGTTGCCGGTATTGTACGGACCTTCCTTGATACGGAACATGTTCGGCTGTTGCCCTGGCCAGCACGTTCTCCAGATCTTTCGCCAATAGAAAACGTCTGGTCAATGGTTGCCGAGCGACTGGCTCGTCACCAAATGCCAGTCCCTACGGTTGATGAACTGTGGCATCGTGTTGAAGCTGCATGGGCATCTGTACCTGTACATGCAATCCAATCTCTGTTTGACTCAATGCCCAGGCGTATAACTGCTGTTATTACTGCCAGAGGTGGTTGTTCTGGGTACTGATTTCTCAGGATCTTGCCAGCCAAATTTTTTGAAAATTTAATCACTTGTTATTTCTAGTATAATATATTTGTCCAATAAATATAATTTTGTTATCAGCATTTCTTCCTGGTGTAGCAATTTTAATGGCCAGTAGTGTACTTCCTTTAAAAATTCAACTTTGTTATTTTGAAATAATATAGAATCATAAATTCAAAGTACGTATGTGTGTGTGTGTGAGAGAGAGAGAGAGAGAGAACTTTTTTGATGTAAAAAGCGAATGGAAATTATTTATAAAAGAATTTTTGCAATATAGTGAAATGAAAAATTCCTCTTGCAACGGCAAAATTGGTATCGGCGTAGATCGTCGTCGTAGAATCTTTATGTTTTCAAATCGAACCTCGTCGAAGCATAAAAGTAATCGCAGCAATAAACTAAGCAAACTAGATTAACTATATCGACCCTTGCTTCACAAATAGACAATGGGAAATTTAATAAAAAGTAACTAAATATTTTTTTGTTGACTTAAATAGGAATTGACTTTAAAACTTGTTCTATATAATATTAGTTTGGGGAAAAAGAAATCCATTATTTTTACGTGAGCTTTCTGTAACTTCTTTCAGATTCGCTTTATAAAAAGGTTTTCATGTAGATTTTTAGGTCTTGTGCGAAGCTACGACGGCTGACATGCAGTCAAGTTTGATCATTTTTGATATTTTATAGACATTCTCGGCGATGTTGTATACATGCAAGGTGCATCTTTAGCATCCAAATACCCAAACGGAATCGACGAAACCAAAGTTGCGCGTAACTGATTGTTACAGTCATATAAAGGACGATAAACACCCTTCACAATTTTAGCCACCTGGTTAGCATTTTCGTCATTATAAAAGAAAAACTAAAATATATCGAATTTTCTGTTTGTTGTCTTTTATTTTTAAAACCTTGTACTCATAACTGAATTAATTAAACAAAAAAACCGCAAGAGAATATTTTAGTGTCAAATGTCACCTTTCCAATGAGCATAAATTGGAAATTGTTTGATAGATACCTCACGAGTTAGCGATCCCTATAGACGTCTACCGAAAAAATAATGGATAACTTTTTCCCCAAACTAATATTATTTAATTGAATTTATAAAACCAACAAATATATGATTCAAACGAATTAATTATTATGTAACCTATAATAAATAACAGGACTCAAATTTATCTATGATGTTTCCTTTCAATGATTTGCATTTTGTAACAAAAAACTGAACTATTTTGGTTTTGTGTTAGAAACACAAAAACAAAAAATGTCTAAAGAATATACAGAAAAAAAGTATTTTAAATTTCAGCATCAATGGAAAAAGTGTTCCGATATATGATCTAAATCAAAACACGATACAGGATATTTTTTTCTCATTTTTTGCAAAAAATTTACCTTTGAGACAGGAAAAAGCTAAGAAATTTTTCTGCTAGGAAACGTTTTTGCCTTTTTGTTTACAAAAATGAGAACAACTTTCTTGCCAATTTCTCTTATATGGCAGGAGTTTACAAACTTTTATTTGAGTTTTATTAGTTTATAATATCGCCTCTGGTTTTAATTCATTAAAATTGAAATTCCTAAATTGACTTAATTTATAAGATAAATGTATATTTGAAATATTAATTATCTGTTGTATCACAAAAAGCACGAAAAGTAGCTAAGAGTAAAGAAATAAAACATATTCTGATAACAAAATTCATCAGTGTATCCATATTCCCATAGGTATGATTATTTTTAAAAACATATTTTGACTTTGAAAACCCACTAAAAACTTACTGCACATAGTGATGTAAAAAATAAAATCATGATTCATTTTGGCGAAAGATTTTACTTTAAGATTTTTTTTTTATCACTGAATTTGTAAAATAGAGCTAATAAACAATAAAATGCATAAAACATAAATATTTTATCATTTAATATTTAACTATGTTTAAGACTATAAGCAGAAATTAAAGTCAAGCAGTATTTAAAATAGATTCACTATTAATATAAGCATCTGTATTGGAAATAAGAATTGAACCCCAATTAATAATCTAATTTAAAGTTAAATAAAGAATCTTAATAATAAATAACAGTTCGGCAATAACTTATTTGATATTCCATAGTTGTAGATGATAGTTAAATAGAATGTGTTTCTTTTTCAAATGCATGCTAGTTTAAATTTTTTTTATAAGTACTTTAATTTATATGTTACTATTATATTTGGAGACTTTTAAGCACTAATATTATGTATTTTTTCTTACATATAACACAAAATCATTGTAAATTTATATTAATTACCGATTTGAAATAATGAAACATATTTTTATTTGAAATAAAAAATTTTCTAATAATGCCATAATAAATTATCATTAAGATAATAAACAAGTCAAGCATATGCTAGTTAACATATTTTGATAGCTTCTTAATTTTTAGTTTAACTCTGTCATACATTTCGTTTCAGATATATATTGATCAACAAAGCTGTATTTGAAGGGTAGATAAATTAAACTGTACACATGACGCTTTTAATTCGGAATATGATGGAGTTATTTTCCGTGACAATAAAAATGACTGAAATTTATAAGTCTGATAGTTCACTTATATTTAAGAATAATTAATGATTTTGATAGCTTACATAGTTTCATATTGATTAAATTTAATTTTATATTCAGATTGAGTTTGCTCAGCTATAAAAATATCAGATATGATCTGACCACAAATTCACAAGACAATTACTACTTATAAATTAGCGACAAACTATTATTAACTCATTTCAGACATAAATATGATTTTAATTGGGGAAAAACGGAAGCAAGGTTCCTTAGTGCATATTACTCTCTTTTAAAGACACTTTTTGCCCTACATTGTGTTGCTTAAATTGTCTTCAATTTATATTTTCTATGATTTTGACATTAGTTACAGAGATTAGAAATTCATCCATTGCAGTGCTCCCATGCGAATTTTTTGAAAACAATTTTTATACTTTATTTCTCTTATAAAACTAGAACAATAACTAGAAAAATTAAATCTTGCAATTATTTTTTTGTAAATGTTTCGCATTTGTGTATACCTATACTGTAATTCAGAAATTCATTTTTTTTCTAATAAATAATTTAAATATTTTTGATCAACAATTCGTTATTTTTTGTCATAAATTACATTTTATTTGAAACAAGTTCTCATCTGATATTAAAACCATGATATCAGAACCTAGAGGCAGCACTTTGACCGAAGGAAATCAAATCTAAGTATATTCTATTATCATTTTATTTTCCGCAGACTTTTTGAGTTTAAGTTAAATTTTCCAGATTGTTTCTATTCTTAGCTAATTTTGACATCGCATTTTGTAAAAGTTAGCAGTAATAAGACGCCTGTGCATCTAATCTACTACGTATAAATTTCAAAGAGCACCGACCATAAATAATAGGCAGCTAGGGGGAAAACCTGAAAGCTCTGAAGCATTCACGTCGATAGAACACGGTTCTATCATTTGATAACTGATAATCTACTTTTATCTTTTGGCATCATGCGCTAGAAACTCTTACGATTACAGGCTTTTGTAGGGTTTTCAATATTCATGCGAAAATTAAAAATGGAACATTTATTTCTTACCTATTAGGTGTCCCACTATATAAGATGCCATCACTTCCGCTCTTTGTAGTGCTTTAAGATGAAAATCCTAGTAGCCGGCATTATACAACAGCATTCATTTCTCGTTAATAAAAGCTTGGACTGAGCTAAGGTTTTTTTTCAAAGATAATCATACCCTTGGATAAATAAGAAGCCTTTATAACTTTAACAAT
>JAPDSC010053976.1:0-15242 GCA_026290005.1 Latrodectus geometricus | reverse complement strand
GTAGTTATTGTATATTATGTTTTCGTTGATTATAATGTGGTTACAAAGGACTTTACTTAATAGCATATTGATTCAACAAGTACCATTTGTATTTAAGAAAGTAGATCTTCTATTAACATAGATTTCGGTGTTATACATTAACTCCATTACGTCGAAGGGTTCTGAATCCTAAAGAGTCGTCAAAGTTACTGAATTAATAATCAATCTTTAATATTCTGCTCAACACATTGGGACGTCAACAAAGGCATAGATCATTGTAAGTGCTTAAAGTCTTGCAAGATTTGACTCCGGTCCAAATAGCTCTTCAATCAAGATAAATTTCATTCAAATCAAAACAAATATTGAACCCAAGCAGTCAAATAATAAACAAAGGTCTCATTTAAGAAGCCTCAACCAAAGTTAAAAACGGAATTTACTAACATAATAACACACACACAAGAATTACTTTCCTAGGAACTTACATATAATATTTAATTATTTTAATAAAAATGTAAAAAAAATTTAATTATATTAATAAAAATGTAAAAAAAAAATGTACAGCCTTAAAATATCTAAGCTCAATTCTTTTGAGTTATAAAATGTAATAAACTAAGTACCAAACATTTAAGTAGAATTTTAATTTTTTGAAATGTGTTTCAAATTTGGTCAACATGAATGCATATCGGGTATTTAATGATATTTTTATTGTGAAAAATCATTACAATGTCATTGAGTCAATAGTTAGATCAATCCTAATAATTTATTTTTTTATTTCTAATGGTAGGCCCCCTTGAGAAAGTAAGTACATTAGCCCATTTGTCGCAACAAGGCCGGAAACTGCTACTCATTTTATCGTTACCCGGTGGGCACCATTGAACCAAGTAACGAATGTACGAGTAGCATCGCCCACGCCACACCACCACAAACCCGTTTATTGGGCGGGCCACATTCATCCATCATCTGTGGAAAGAGCAAGAAACACAGAGAGAGAGAAAGTATACCTCCATGCCCGAGCTGGGGTTTGAAACCAGGTCCTCCCCATCCGTAGTCAGTTATGCTAACCACTAGACAGGTTGGGCAGCTCAATCCTAATTATTATATCAATATTTTGATAGAGCGTTATGGACATCCTAATAGGCAAAGTTTATAGTAAAATTGTTTGACAGCTATCAAGTATAAGGCCTTGCTTAAATATGAGGGTGGTAAAAACTATAAAACTCACAAGCATTCTCCTCTATAAATATGTACGCAACAAGTGAAAATGTAACTAACTGCCGTTCTTCAACAATGATTAAGATTGGATCCATGACCACCTTTTACAATGAGCGCAGAAATAGTATTAAATTACGACCATTGAACTACATAATAATATGTTATAAAAACATTATATTATTTTAAGGAAAGGCATTTTATTCTCAAATAATTTTTAAGTTTCAGAATAAAATAAAAATCAAGGTAAATTACAAGTGTATCATTCTAAATACATTCTAATTACAAGTGTATCATTCTAGTTACATCGTATAAAAATGTATCAATAACACAGTACGTCTTTAGCATTCAAATTATATCAGGTAAAATTTGATAATGTAAAATTATACTCGCATTTTTCAAATATTTTCATTTACACCTTTTTTTAACTTTTGTCACAAGAAATTATGTTGTGCATTACTTGTTTGCAGGTTTTCTTTTGTATTAATGTTTGGAAATAAATGAAGTTTTATTTAACTAATCTAAATACTATAATCAAAAAGTAAAATGACAAAGCTTTAAAGAAATTGAGGAAAAAATAAACATTTATTGCATAGTAAATATTTTACCATTCTTAGGTAATAAAAGTTTTATACATATATATTTTTTATTTTTTTTAACTTATAAACGCACGCATAAAAATGACTACTAAGCTATGCAAATATTACAATATAATGTTTGTAAAATATTATGAAAAAAAAACTAATAAATAGTCAATGGATTAATTTTTAAGAAATAAAGTCCTTGAAAGGAGATAAAATAGATGAACAAGAGTTATAAATTTACATTTTTGTAAGAAAATGGCATTTACTATTGTAACCAAATAATATTTTAAAATATTTAATATTTATAGAGGATGTTAACCAAGACTCCGAAAAAATTTAAGAATAATTTATGAGATGGGAATAAATGTGCATGCAAGTATAAGAAACTGAAATTCTATGAGATATTCAGTAAAATCTGAAAATGTTTATGCATAAAAAAGATTGAGAAATTAGAAATAAGAAAAGTTAGCGAAGAATTAAAATGATATTTATTTACAATTTGGCCAAAATGAATAGTGGAATAATGCAAATATGATAAAAATTAAATAAAAACATTAATCAATAAAATAGCTATGAAATGATTATCTGATACGTAAGAAAAGGATTTCAAAATGTGGTACTAAGTTAAATGTTATCAAGGTTAGAAAAATGAAAAATATTAACAAAAATAGATGCTGATCGAAACAGTTAAAATATATTGAGGTTCTGAGTTGATCTTACACCTAGGGAATCGTTTGGTTTATTAATTCATTATTGACAAACTTAATAGGTTACATGAGATAAAAATGTTATTTGTTTGGCAGAAGAAATGCGTTTTATTCAGCCTCTGGGTACAAAAAGCAAAAAACAAAAAAGTTTGTGAATCTGAGAAAAACAAATGAAAAAGGTGTTTCATTAAAAGAAAATCACTTATATTGGAATGAGTTTATTTTCCTCAGATGACCATGAATATTGAACACCTTTAAAACATCATATCAATGAGGCTATTAATGAGGATCTGGGGTATTTGGTCCCTCTTTTCCATTAGGTTCTTTACAGTTCTTGGAATTTTTATGTGAGTGTGGGGGGTAAAGGTCTAGAAACTCGTCTGCCTAGAATGTCCCAAACATACTCTGTTGGTTTCATGCCTTCAAAACCCACTATCTATTGCATTTGTATGATATCTTCCTCCAAAAAATGTCATTCAACAAGCTAATAAGTGACCTATCATTGTCGTCCATTAATATAAAGTCATCTCAAATTACTTCTACATAAGGGCTACATAAGGACATACCTATATGGGCGACTAGTCGGAGCTCCATTTCGAATGATATGGAGATCATTGTGCTTATCAATGGAGATACCAGCATAGACCATCAATTCCTTACCACCAAATCTGACACATGGCTGAACGAAGGATAGTTTCTATGTCACGTTCCCTCCAGAGGAAAATAAGTCTGTTACAAGGATGAAGAGCAAAATGAGACACGTTAGAGAAAAGAATATTGCTCCATTCATTTCTCCTCCAGTTCAAAACTTCTGTTGGCAACCCTCTACTGGTGTGACGATGCCTTTTGCTGTTAATGTGACACATACCATTGTTCGGTGAGCGTGCAACCCTACAAAGTGAAGGTGGTTTTGAACAGTTTGTGTCTAAACTGTGTTTCGAGTAACCGATTTAAGGTGCTGTTGATGAAGAATGGAATTCATATTTTGGTGTGTCCGAGCCGTTAGCGTTAAATAACGGCCTTCATTGGGCGTATGTACGTCTATAACCTTGCCCTGCTTTTAGCCTGCATTTCCAGTCGCCTAGTTTTAAACCCTGGAAATCACATTTTGTGAAACTCTTGACTGCTTCTGCTACTTCGGATTGTATCTGTCCCTCCTTTAATAGACAAATTATTCGCCTATATATATGACTTCAATGAGATATCGCACTCATCGAAGCAATCAATGTAGATCGTTCTTTTCCATTTTGTATTTTATTAAGGTCAAAGCAAAATATCATTTTCTGCTGCTAAAGCGTCGACTTTCTCAAACACAAAATTTGCATTTGTAAGCATGATAACAGAAAATGAGCTGTTATAACTTGAAGTGTTTTTGGGTTTCACTGTGTACATTTTAAAATTACCAAAATTTTAATTATGATATTGCATATACTTTGACTTATACTATCACAGTTTCATTTTGTATATATAATGAGCAATAAACATACTTTTGTAAACATAATGAGCAAAATTGAAACTCAGATTTCACACACACACATAAAAGTTTCTAATGTTATTATATATTTATAATATAATTAATCTTTATAATATAAACAATTATACCATCAATTCAGAAGTAAATAGTAGTTTATTTTGAATATTGAAATTCGTAGCTTTTTAAGAAAAGTATAACAAAGTCCAAATTTCATGGAACTTTCCTTTAAAAAGAATTATTGTAAGGAAAAATGCCTCAAAATTTACGCTCCGAAAAAAAATAAAATAAAATAAATATAAACATGATTATTGGAATGTTTATTACTTTAAAAAATTCTATATTAGATCTGACTACAATCGATTTTAGTCACGTTTTTTAGTTTCCAATGTATTTTAATGTAAAAACCAAGTGATGTTTTCACGTTACAAGATATTCTTGACCATTCTCCGATGTTTAATTTCGGTTTTGCTTAAGACAACTCTTTGACTTTTTCGGATTGATGTCCTTATAAGGTATTCAAAATGAAATGAATGGTCTACAGTCTCTGGTATCCTTTACAATTTAAATTTATTTGAGATTTACGATGTTTGTTGTGGATAATTATCTTGTTAAAATGTTCAGTTATTTAGTAAGCCTAGTTTTAGTTTTCTTGGAGCAAATTTTAAGCTGATCAAGTAACTATTTTCAAATGAAGTAACCATTTAAATGAAACAAGTGTTAAATACGATAAGGTTTAGATTTAAAGTTTTTCTGTCTTCATAAAGCACCAAAATAAGGCCAATTAATCAGAATGGTAAGAAATTAATTTGCATTTTGGTCTTTCATTATTTTCAATCTTTGGCCATTATTCTTTTATACTTTATATCAAATACTAATAAATTTTGACATAATCTATAAATAGGTTACTATTCCAAAAATTTAAAATTATGTTCTCATATTTTTAGAAGTTGCATTTTCCTTTTAGATTTGTGTATGCACACTTTCTTACGAAATGTCTTTTTATGTAGACCATAACCGTAATGTGCTTCATAACAGTATTTGCATAAACTGCTTTACATGCCATTTAAGAGTTAACTTTTGATATAATAACAATACTTAAAACATTTGCTTGTACATCTCTAACATTCAGTCTAACTTCAATATTTGTAATTTTCTATGTTCATTAGAAATATATATATATATATATATATATATATATATATATTAATACCATTTAATGAATATGTGTAGAGGACAAAATTATATTTCTTAATTTACAACATTTCAAATGAATGATAATTTTTTTTTCTTACTCTCTGTATTATAAATTAAGGCTTTTATAGTAATAGGTTTTCAAATTTGAATTTTATCTTTCTTTTAAAATTTTATCTTCATTTTACATACTAGTAGTTAGTCATGTGCGTTGTGATGAATAATACTTGTTTGAAGTTAAGCTTTCACAAAACGAAATTACGGAAATAGTCATTTTTGTTCCAAGTTACGTTTCTAAAGCTATGTCATTATTCAAATATGACTAAATTTAAATAAAAGAACTAAGAATCAGAGCTAATTTCCAGCAAAAAAACTCTTTCTCTAAAAGATTCTAAATTATACCAGAAATATTAGTAAAGAACCATTGAATTTCTGTTTATTAAAAAGACGAAGATACTGTATAAAAAGATTACTATCTTGACATAGAATATGAAGTCATAAACTGCTTTTTTTCTATTTTGAAATTTTGTTCGAAATAAAGTGAGAAAATAGAATGAAAGTAGAATGACATTTAAAAGTTCCCTCTGAACTTATAGAAAAAAAGTTATGATATTCTTAAAATTCCAAGGCTCAGTTGAATATATTCTTAAATTTAGGCAGAATATGGGAAAAGTTGTTTTACATTGTGCATACATTTATGAACTTTTTCTAATGAAAGAGTCATTGCCTTCTGCGATTAAGATCAAAGTTATATTAAAATATTTGTTTAAATGTGTTATTAATTGTCATATTTTGTAGAAAATCAAGATAATTTTTCTTAGTAATTATCAATTTAGGATAATATTTATAGGCCTCAGAGTTTTATTAAATTGTTATATTTTGCTGAAAATCAAGACGTTTTCTTAAGAATTATCAATTCCTGAATTTAACTCACTAATGAAAAGGATGTATTTTGAGAGCATGATTAAGTATAATGGTTTGTTACACGCTGGTCTACAATAAATTATGTAAAAAAGAAAAAAAAGCTACATAACTAATTACTTACAATTTTTTCATAACGAACAAGAATTATATACAAAAGAATTGTTATAAAGAAAGGGGAACAATAGGAGATACTTGCCTTAAAAATGATAAAACATTGAGATAATGTTACATATTTGTATGTAATGAATTATAGGGCACGTTTACCAAATTCTAAGCTTTCGGATAATGTGAGTGAAATAAAGAATACTTAAAAAAGAAAGAATGCTTTATTTTATATGTATATGAGCCCTAATGGGTAAAAATGAAATTTTTTAGGTAAAATTAAATGATCTCTATTCTCTTGTAAACTATAAGCTTATGAAAGATATAAATTGTTTGATGAATTTTTAAATACTCTGATTAATATATACTAAATATTCGGGAATCATTTTACTAAAAGTTCAAAAAATATCAAAAAAGCAAATTAATCTTTTCAACTCAGATTGGATGGAAAAAATTAAAATCTGGACTGAATGGGAGAATAAAATTAAAATGAAGAAAAAATTAGAAACTTTTAACTGAAGTAAAAGAGATCAAAACAATAATCGCATGTTCTTTGTACTCTTATTTGGCCGTTCCAAATTAATACTCTACTTTCATTTTCATTCTTTTGTGTATGTTTCTCCCATAATTAAGAAGAAAATTAATGACTATAAATATGACTTTTCATGATATTTACCACAAATAAATAAGCAGCTTTTAACCCAAAAGTTTTCGGTCTCCTAATCACTTGTTATCATTTATCCACATCTTTCCCTTATATTTCTTAATTAAAAAATAAAAAGTTCAAATAATCTTTTTTAGAGAATTTATTTCCTCATTCACATTGTTTTTGATATTTATAATTTCAAACGGTCTCGATAGTTTTATTTTTAGTCCTTTCATCAATGACAGCTGTTAATTTGAAAGTTTAAATTGCGCCCTCTAGTGTTCTGTTTCGAAGTAAATATACTGGACTTATATCTCTAACATTGTTGCTACTTACTTTGTGACTTGAAGTGCATGTATAAAGAGCTGTTAACTCGAGCCAAAATAGCACTTTTATTTAAATTTGATCACAGAGTAGCAAACACATCCCATGAATATTTGATTATTTTATTTTGAGTAATTAATTTATTTTGGATATCAATGAAATTTTCTTCTGGACATATTAATTGTTTAAATATTTATTGCCAATTTACAGAGAAAATTTGTGACTCAATCCAGTTCCTCATTTTTAATACAACTTTGATAAATTTTAACAATTGTATAAATCAATATCTTATTGGCAGATAGTTTATTGTTAATACATAGTTTAACTAAACTATTTTGATTTAAAATATAAATGCATACGTTCTATTACTTGAGCTACAAAGTATTTAATTTGCGTAAATATTTACTTCTTAAAAAGCAATTCCAAAATCAGTTTTCTCTAAAATTTTGAAATAAAACGTGGTAAATTATGCAAAGAAAAGTGCTGTTTGCATCTTCAAAGATTGTAAGAAGAATCATTAAATTTTCATAAATGATGTAAATATAGAATTTCCTTGGGAAATAAAAACTAATTTTAGCAATTTGGTAACAGTTAAAGAGTTTTGAAGATCTTAGTCACTCTTAGAACTCGTAATTTTTCTTTAGTTTCATTTTATGCTTTATAATGAATATTATTTATTTCAGTAAAATGAAAGATTTTTGATAATATCTAGATTTTTGATAATATTTGATAATATCTGAAAGATTTTTTATAATATATTTTGATATATATTATCAAAAGAAAATATATAGAAATTTTTATAGTATTTAAATTTCTATATATTATCTTTTGATTATATATAGAAATTTAAATACTATAAAAAATTTCTGATTCATTTAAACAATAATCACATTTGGTAACAGTTAAAGAGTTTTGAAGATCTTAGTCACTCTTAGAACTCGTAATTTTTCTTCAGTTTCATTTTATGCTTTATAATGAATATTATTTATTTTAGTAAAATGAAAGATTTTTGATAATATCTAAATTTAAATACTATAAAAAATTTCTGATTCATTTAAACAATAATCACATTTGTTGGTGAGATTATAATTCTGAATTTGTTAGTTAATGAATTCTGAAAGTTAATGAATCTAAATTATAGTTTTAGAGTTTAAAAAATATAAAATTGATTTTAGATAAATTACATGTAGTTTGAAATCCTTGTATTAGAGCACTCATATGAATATAAATTTATCTTAATTTAAATTTACAGAGAGAGAGAGAGAGAGATAAGTTCATATAATTATGAGATAAGCTCGGTTTCAAAATCATTACGTAAATCGTATTCATCTTCAAAATAAGGTATACATATTTGTGAATAAGATAAAAATATATACAATTTTTATTTCATATGTATAAAAAGGCAATAAAATAAAATTTTTTTAATTGTATTATTTAATACAAGTTGAATATTATATTTAGCTAAAATATATTAGTTAGTTTTTTAAACCATTGTTATTAATTAAAATAAGAAGGCATAAATTATTATTATATTTTTAAAACTAAAGTCATACTCAATTTATTTTATATTAAAAAAAATCAGTGGCATGAGAGCCCTTATGGGTGCAAAGTTTTTTTTTATTTCTAATGGCGGGCACCCTTGAGCAAGTAAGTACATTAGCCTATTTGACGCAAAAAGGCCGGAAACTGCTACTCATTTTATCGTTACCTGGTGGGCACCTGTGAATCGAGTCGCGGAGGTACGAGTAGCATCGCCCACGCCACACCACCACAAACCCGTTTATAGGGCGGGCCACATTCATCCATCATCTGAGGAAAGGACAAGAAACACAGAGAGAGAGAAAGAGAAAGTACATCCATGCCCGAGCCGGGATTCGAACCCAGGTCCTCCCCATCCGTAGTCAGTGCAAAGTGCCCATATGTGTTTTCATGATGCCCTGGTGTACTAAGCATATACAATTTATGTTATTAAATTCAATAAATATTAATATGAATATCATTTCATCTTCCCAATGTAACAAAATTCAAAAACTTAATTATCACTTTTTAATTATTAGTAATAATTCTCAATATACTTTACAAAATAATACATTTTTTTATTGTTTATTATTGAATTAAAACCTGTAATGAAATAAACTCGTTCATTTTGTTAGTGTGTGTGTGCTTATAGAATAAACCATTTTTTATAAGTTGATTTAACTTTTAATCTTTCCTATGCATTCCTTTTATAGTTCTTCAGACTTTTGTTATTCATTGCAATTTATGAATACACAGAAATTCGTATGTAGATTTTATTACATATAATGCATTAATTGTTATAAGGCTTTAAATGCTTTTAATATTGTTCGACATGATATTCTAAATAAAAATATTATGAAGGAATAAGGCTATAAATATGAGGAATTATATTGACTTATTACAAGAAATTTAAAAAAATTGTTGCATTTTTTATTTGACAGCTATGTAAAAAATTTCTATTATAAATAATGTTTGAAAAATAAGTTTTGATTAAGAAAAGAATTAAAAAATGAGAATTTTCACTTTTTATTCATAGTTTTTACTGAAACAGTAATATTAAGTTTGACATTAAGAACTACATTGGAACAAGAGCTACATTGGAACAAGAGAAAACTGAAAAAATTTCTACAAGAAATTTCAAAGTTTTGACAAAACTATCAATTCTAAGTCAATTGATTAGGGAAAAATAAAGGGTGAAATGTAAATCGATCACTGATCCTAAACATTTAACATATCATCTTCATTTAATTTAACGATAACGAATTAATACCTTTAACGATATTAGTAATAATTTTAATAATTTAATTTTAATGTAAGAATTTGAATTTTGCTGACCACATTTCTTTCCAAAAAAGAAAAAAATAAGCTACATTTAATTTTTTTTGGTTTATGGAGAAAAATATTGTGAAAATTGCTAAAAAAAATTTAGCAGCTTTTTTAATTTCATTTCGTTTAAATATTCTTATGCTATTTATTCTTCATTAACAATATGTTTATAAATATGAAGTTAAGAGAAGTCTTATGAAATTTATGAATGTCAAGAACATTACTGAGAAATTATTTAAAAGAAAGCAAATCCTGTTTTTGAAGACCAGTTAAGGAGTCTTAAAAGACTGTCAAGTGTAATAATAAGGGGATTTATTTAGTTAACGAAGAATAATATTGTCTCATAGGACTTCAGGAAACAAAGTTAATTCCTTAGAGCTTATCATTCTCATGGATTATTAAACTCCTTTAAATTTGCATCAGAATAATGCATCATATAGCAAGTTAAATTATGTAAATAAATATTTTAAGTTCTTTTTTTTATTATGAAACATATTATCGTAAACGAAGTATATGACTCAATTTCAAAAGTCTTATCAGTCTTATTTATAAACTCATTCATATTGTTTTCAAATATCAAAAATGACATTAAAACAGCGTTAAAAATATTTAAAGGTTTAATTAATAAATTGATAAATTAAATATGAATATTATATTTAATTGTTTTACTATATTCAATGCTCTGTTCTATGTTTGAAAAGACAAATATTAATAATTATTGTTTTTTGAAGATATGTTAAAATCATAATCCTGTTGTTTACGTATATAGGGCTGATTATACTTAACATAAGCGATATTTATAATAGCATTTTTATGCCTTGTTATAACAATTTTTATAAACCAATTGCTTATAGAAATATTTTTCTTCTTTACTACATAGCTAATTAATTATTTTATTATAAAATGTTTACAAATACCTTAAATGTTTATGATTTAGTTTCATGACAATGTACTGCAAATAAACCAATTCTGAAATCAATTATCTCTAAATTCATTAATAATTCAATATGCAATATAAAATTTTTTTAATGAAATACGAGTTGCAAAGAATGTTTTTGTATTAAAAAAAATATTCATGTGTTGTTAATGATCATTACATTGAACACTGTTTTGTAAGTTCATTTAAGTTTGAACAATCTATTTGCAGTTTTTTTTACATATCTGGAAATGCAATTTATATATTGCAATTGCAAATAATGAAAATGCAAAAGTTTATGTGTTATTTTATTATATATAAGGCATTTTAAATAAACATATGAAGTGAAATGCGATTGATATTTGCGTAATGATATAAACATAAGGAATTATCTTAATTTATTACTGAAAAATTTATGAAAATTGTATCTTTCAACATGACTTTTTTTTATAAAAAAGTATAAGTAACATTTATTCAATAAATAATATTCTCCTTAAAAATAATTATAAGAAAAACAATTTCGCATTTCTGTCCTCAGGTTTGGTGAAACATTAGTTACATCTGTATTTGATTTTAATAAAAAAAAAAATAAGGAGAGATTGAAGAACTTCTTTAATTTTAGTTTCTTTAAGAAATTTTTGTTATGAAATTATGCCAAAACTATTAGCTTAAAACAAATTCATTAAAAAATAATGACAACCATATAAAATTATTACTGACCCTACTGTAGAAGTCTACATTTATATTACATTTTACATTTAAACATTTTTTTTAAAAAAATGTTTAATTTTTTTACATTTCATATAAATTACAGTTCATTACAAAATTTTACATTTCATACAATTTTACTTGAAACCTATTCTTTCAAATTTAAATAAAACATTTTGATTTGATATGGATTTATACTTTATTTCAGTGCAAACTTAATTTTTGTATGAATTTATAGAGAAAAGTAATGGGGTAATTGATTAAAACTTGTACAATTTTTTAAAAATTTTTAAACATGTGTATAAAGTTGAAATATTCTCCCATTATTTACACTCCATGGATTAATTAACCACATTTTTTAAAAATTCAAAGTTAAAATAACTGACGTGGAATTTATGAATGCATGATTACTGTTAATATATTTAGAAAATAGATCCTGTTTCTGAATGTCAGCCCGGAAGTAGGAAGTCTTAGAGGCGTGTCATTTATAATAAAGATGAAATTTAATTGGTTGACGAAGAATAATGCTGTCTCAAAGGACTTTAGGAGACAAATTTAATTCTTTAGTTTATTATTCTCAAGGATTATCAACGTTCCTTAAATTTGCATTGGAATAATGCAACGTATAACGAGTTAATTTATGCAGATAAACATTTTAATTCCAACAAGTCACACAATAAACACGTCTTATCATATTAAAAGTTATATATCAATTTAAAAAGTTGTTTTATAAATTTTGTTTACTTTTTAAATTTTTCCAGAGGACTGGAAATAAAAACAATAACGACAATAATGACTTAAAATTTAAGTATATTTAAGAAATTTGTACAAATAATACAAATACTTCAATTGTTAATTATCATTTGAAGCTTTGATTCATGTTTGAAAAGATTAAATATAATCAAATAGTTTCTTGATAGGAAAAGATAAATCTATAAATAATCTGCATTTCTGTATTTTAGAATTTAATATTTTGTGTGTGAATCTATCGTTCATAAAACTTAATTTTACTATATATTTTTATGTTTTCCTTATATTCCCATAATTAAAATAAATAAATAAAATATATTACACTGACAAATATTCTATTTCATCTTCTTTTTATGCAATGTGTTATATGAAATGTTAACTCATATTTATAATTTTTTATTGCCTTTTATTTTTGTAAAGGCACATATAATATAGTAATAAAGAGTGCTTAAACCTTATCTTATTCTTAACTTATCGTGCCTAATCCAATGTGTTTATTTAAGAAGCAGACAAATTTTGCTTTTATATTTTAATAATTAGTTGCTTATTTTATTTTAATTTTATTCCATGGTTTAAAAAATGTGAGCATTGTGAAAAACGATTTTCTTGATGAAAAAAGTTATCATTTTTCTGAAAATGCTTCTTAGGAAAAGTAAAAATTTGAAGCACTACCTGATTATTACTTGCATTAAATTTTATAATAGTTAAATATTTAACACTTTTTAAAATATAGTTAAGTTTTATAATAAAAAGCAAATAATTATTCAGTTTTATTTAAAGATCAAATAAAAAGATTTTTTGCAATGTGTAATTTCTTTTTTTCAATATTTGCTTTCTCATGTCACTTAAAATATTTTAGTTCTCGATTTTCAGCAGTTAAATATAGCTTATGATTGAGAAGAAATTACAGTAGGATATTTTGTTATGGATTACTAATTCTCTTGACATATAAATAGATTGTTGCTCATAGTAACTTATAATAAATAATCAAAGTTTAAAAGAGTAATATGATATAGAAGAATTATATATGAAAAACTACTATATTTCAGTTTTCGAAATTTTATATTTCGAATAAATAAGCTAGAAATTAGTCTTCTATGCGTTAAAAAATATTACAATTATCCGTAAAGTCTTAAAAAATTTGAGATTTTTATTATGATTGTCTTGAAGCGATTAAGATGTTTAAGTTTTTGAAACATCATTATTCTCTGTGAAAACCTCGTTAGTAAAAAAAATAAGCTTTTTAAGAACTTAAAAGATTATGAACCTAACCATTGTTATGCAATGAGCTATAGTAGAATAAAAAATGCCGTTAATGTCACATATTGTTGAGGATTTTTTGTACTATTTTACCTCAACTCAAGAATCATTTTTTAAAACCAAGTTTAAGTTCAAATTTAACTACATTTAAATATACTTAACTTGATAACATTACCCATTATTTTCATAAATTTTGCTTTAAGAGCATTTTTAATGTTCCTTTCAGATTTAATTCAAGATTTGTTTGCAGATTAATCTAAATTATGTATTTTAGTTCTACGTAAAATTGTTTTAGTCGAAATAAAATTAATCATCTTGCAGCAATATTGCTTTTTACTTGCAATTCCAATTGAATCTTTTAATAAATTTTAAAAATCTTTTAATTTGAGTCAAATTCAAATTTATTGAAATGAATATCAGTTTGCCGAAGCCATCTAAAACCATTATTTGTCCTTCACATCAAAGATAATTAGCCAGATGTTGAGGATCTTGTCGTAAGTTATGCCAATAATATTGTAACCCTGCTGATCAATCAACATTAAGCTTTATTTCAATTGATAATACAAAATCCTTCTTCCTATTCTTATTTTAACACATTCTATTATATTTTATGAATATTTATGATATTATGAAAATGATTGATTTAAAGAAACAGTTATTTCATCAAAAAGAACACACAATTAAAACTTTCCATTGGTGAATACCTAACTGTAATGTTGATTGGATTTTCTTCGTTGGCAAATAAATTGCAGGTGCAAATTGGATTATAGAAACAAAATTACATTTTGTTAGCTAAGGATTTTGACTGTTCTTCATTTTTGCTTTATATTAAATATTTTTTCAGAAATTATTTAAAAAAAAGATCTGTGTCTTTTGATATGTGAACGATTTTAGTAAAATTTAATTCACCATTTCTTCTAGAATCTACTCTTTTAAGAAGCAATTAAGTTGAATTACTTTGCACAGTTGTGTAAATTTTAGAAAGAGCAAACTAATGTAAATTGGTTATCCAAATTTATTACGAAATCTGATAAACTAATTGCTTGCCGGTAATAACTACTAAAACATGATAATATTTTTGCAGTTTTCAAAGGGATGAATGTGAATTTCGCTCAAAATGTTTTAATTAGTAAAAAAGTTTTATTTTTATGAATATTTAAAAAAAAATTTCATTTTCTAATTGCTAAAAGTGACAATTAAAAATATCTTGCGAGGTAATATTTTGTTCCTGTATAAAAATAAATATATTTTTGATTTTTACGGTGATTTGGCAGCAACATTATTATCCAACCGTTTCTGACTTAAAAATTTTCAACTACTTTCGTTCTTTCAGCTTAAGTCGGAAACTTCTTAAGAAAAAAGTTATAAAGTGTGCCGAAACTGTCAACTCAAAAGTAGTTCATTAAAGAAGGAAATATACCGAATACTTTGAAAATTTTAGGCTACTTGGTTATCAATATCTTAAGCTATATATTGTATATTTTTTCCTCACTTGATATTCAACTTAACAAAAACTATGTTCCCCAAGATTTATGTGCTCTAAAGAAAAGGACAAAATTGATTGAAATTTCAGCAGTTTTTTTTTATGAAGTTCTCAAATTTTCTAAAAATGATAGGAGGAAAA
>JAPDSC010053974.1:3326-30642 GCA_026290005.1 Latrodectus geometricus | reverse complement strand
ATATATATATATATATATATATATATATATATATATATATATATATAGTTACAAAGAATTAAATAATTATAAACATTTTTTATTTAATATTTTTATCTATAGACATAATTGTTAGGCATTTACTTAAGAAATTGGATTGTTTAAATCAGTTTATAAGAATTCAAAACGATTAAGGTATAAAAACTTTCCACCTTTTTCAAAATACTGGTTAAAGTCATGAATTTTAATCAAGCTGCATTTCATGTATTGGTGTATCTCATTAAGAATATTTTTCAAAATTCATTTCAACAAGTATTTTTAATGTCTGATTATCTTCAGCTTTTATCCTGCAAGTCAAATCAATATTTCATTTAATAAGAACACTTGAAGATTTTCTTTTTGTTTCTTTTATACATATTATGCTACTTAAACAGCTTCATAATAATTAATGCTTCATAATATGTGTGTCTTATATTTTTCTAAAATTTCAAATAATTTTTTCTATTTCCTTTCATTTTTATTACTGAATCTTAAGCATAAAGAAACTACTTGCTGATAGTTGAATTTTAAAAATTTAAAATAAAAAATCTTTTTAAAAATTAAAATTTTTAATTATTTTTATATGGTTTAAAAAGTACCTTCATAGTGATTTGTTTATTCAATGTTTGACTTTATTTTCTCTTATCTGTAAACTTAAAACAGCCAGTGTATTCTGGAAATTTTGAAGACTAATAAAAAACAATGTCTTAAAATCATTGTCTAAAACATTGTCTTAATCCAACAAACAAGGATCTTCAAATTAAGGAAATTTTTTTTTTGTTGAATAATAAATTTTGATATTATTTGTTACCAAAAAAGCTACATAATTGAATTAAATTAGTATAAAAATGTCAAGCAATAATTTTTTAGTAATTGAATGCATGATTCCTTTTGTTTATTGAAGAAAAATGTATATTTATATTTTTCACTCTGAATTTAACTTAATTTCATTATATTTTGTACAAGCTAGATTTAAATTTGCTTTTATATTGTTATTAATTATTTTAGGAGATGTTAATTAGAAACACTTAAAATAAAAATGTCTATAATACATAAATTTAATTTTACTGTAACTTCGTAAGCTGTTGTTTGTATATATTATAAAGTATTATTGTAAAGTTATTTTTTAAAATGCCACTTAAAATATGCAATGCTTCTTATTCCATATTTTTTTTATTTAATATATAGTATAATTGTATTTTTCGCATTTTATTTTCATTATCTTTACATGAAAAAATATACCAATGTTATAACTTGTTTAAAAATTTTATCAAAATATACATTTTCTTTATCTTTGTGCATAGTGTTTTAGAAACTAGTTCTTACTATATCTTATCTCTGTTACCTTTTCAATATTCACATCATATGTTATTTTTTTTTAAACTTTATAATGTTTATTTTATCATAAATTTAAAAATTATAAGACTTGTAATTTATTTTTTAACGTAATTTTTTTTTCTTTAGTCAGAAACAGAGCAACAACTTAAAAAACAGATTCGTAAGGATGAGAAGAAAATTATGAAAGAAAAAGTTAAAGGGACAGATGAAAATTCAGCTACTTACAATGATCATTTTTTCAAACAACAAAGGTAAAATAATTAAATTATCAAATAGTAGTTAAATGATTTTTTTGAATTTTTCAAGTAACTTTTTAAGTCAAAATAAATTTTCTTTGCACATGTTTAAAATTTGTTACAATTCAGGGGTTGGGGCTAATATTGAAAATGCATGATATAGTTTAATAAGACCTCAAGATCAAAATGGAATTTCGTTTATAAATATTAAACATGGATGGTTTTATTGAAAGTGTAGCTCTATTTAATTGCAGGATTTGAATGAATTTTCATTCATTTATTTAATTTCATTGATTTACTTTTTTAGTACTATGTATTTGTTTACATAATATTAATAACTTCAACTATTTTTTGTTTTGTTAATCTTTTAGAGGTCATCAATTTAGACTTATTTAATCAAGGTATAGTACAGGCGCAGCTTGTCCTTTTTGGACCTTGCGCCATTAAAACCAACCAACCAACCAACCAACCAAGGTATAGTACAATAAACCTTTGGTCATAGGGTAGGTTCTTTTGAAATCACCCCCTACCCTAAATCTTAATCTTTTTAATTAGGATTAGGCATGTAATGTAAGGATATTTCAATTATTGCAAATTGTTCGTACTTTGTGTTATTACTTATTTTATTATGAAATCACTGGCTTTTAGTAAGTTGTATCAAAATAATTAACGAATTTCAATATGGAAGCAAATTGCTTACCTTGTAAAAAAAATAAATAAATAAATAAAATCTGGTATACTAATATAATTTTACACCATAGAATAACTACATATTATTGTTGTGTTTGTGAATTCATATGATTTTGTTATGTATGAAATAGCACAAACAATTTATATAAAATTGTTCACTTGAAAAATCTGCTGATAATACTCAGGATAATATTTTGTTGAGTTGTATTTTTTAGTTGAAAATGTTATATGAGCATATCAAACATTTCTCACTAAATAAATGTAGAACTGTATGAGTTACTCATAAAAATTCTGTTAATATTAGTTACACATCTTGATATTTTATGATTAAATATTGAAGTGCATGTAAGATAATTTTTTTATGGTATGTGTGATAATAATTTAAATTAAGTAGTTAATTTTTCAGGATTCATGGATTTTTAACCATTCAAACTAAATACTTCCTTATTATATGTAGATTTAATGTAAAAATGTCATTGCATAGGAAGCACATTTCATAACATTGAACCCACCATAAATTGAGATGAACAAGACAAGTCCTTGTGATGAAAAATATCCCCTGATCATAATTCTACTTCTGCCAAATGATTTGTAAGCGCAATGCATTCTAGCAAAATATATTCTCCAGGCATATCAAATCAATCTGCCATACAACTGGGAGCTCTTGAACCTGAATTTATCACTCAAGAAAATCTATTTCTACTTGTCTACTGTCCAATTTTTGTGTGCTTTGCAATACCTCAACCAATCATTGCAATTGAATATTGTAATTAAAGGCTTATGGGTGGCAGCACAAATATCAAAATCAAGGAAGTGCACTTTCTTTCAATATTTATTGAAACAGACAATTGCTTAAACTCTTGGAATATGCTGGCCATTGTTTTGGTGCGATTTTTCTGAATTTCTTTACATAGCTCTGTTTAAACTTTATCTGTTTGCTTGTGACTCTGCCAAGTTGAAAAACCATTCTGACAATCATCACTCAGCTTCTACTTCTTAATCACTAAAACCATTGTTGAATTTAAATTATTTAACTCACTAAATATGTCCCTTAAGGATTAGTCATTTCTGGGATATCCGACAATTATACCTTTCTTCAGTCAGGTATTTCTGAATTTCATGGTATTTTGCATTTGACTAATATCAGTGCTGTTTTCTATAAGATATAAACAAACATCTTCTTCTTCTTGAGCTTGTCAGATATGTGGCACCTCTGCATTGTTGCATTTTGTACCAAACAAGCATCTTTCTTTTAGTGATTACTTTTTTAGTTTCATATTATACATTGGATTTTCCTAACCTTTCTATTATATAAAGATCCTTCATTTTTGTTTGCCATCTTAATTTATTTTTAAAATTCTCATAAAATATATTGAAATACTGTGACTCTTGCCTTTTTTTTCACCAATTTAGTCTCAGTTTAACAAAAATCCTATTTTATGTTCAAAGTTGTTCATTACAACTTAATTAAAGAAATTTCCTTAAAAAATTTATTCATTTGTCATTCCATATTTCTGTCAATATAATTTCATATTCTCATTAAAAGTTTTACAAAAGTTCATAAGTGTTGTATTAAAACTTAAAATTATCTTCTCTTCTCTTATATAAATAAACTACCAAATATTCTTTAGATTGTCAATCTTTTTCCACTGATAAAATAACTGATAACAAATTATTTTATGGATTTTTTATGTGCATAAAGAAATTGATTTAAGAAAAGTAATTCAGTGTTTTACTTGAACATATTATGAACATATGATATTTTTATTTAAATGGCGTTAAAAACAATTGATGGAACACATTTTACTGTAGCTGATCATAAGAAATGACTTGCAATGCACTGCATGATTTTCATTTTTTGCATAAGAGCAGATTTGACTGGAATCTGTTTTAAATTGTAGATCAAGAGACCTGTAGTTTGTGATAAATTCTGAACTATTACAAACTGGAAGCCATAGAACTATTTTCTTGTCAGTTCATTTATAATAAATAAATAAAATTAGAATAAGTGCCATGGAAGATCTGACAGTAAAAAGTTAAAAATATATTAAGTAATGTTCTCAATTACCAGAAATAATGCTATATCATCATTTATTAATATTTGCTTTCCCTTAAATGTTTAAATTATTGCACTTAATAATTTTAAATAATTATAATGAGATGGTTCTCTCATTTTTTTCATGCAATAAATAGTTTCATATATAAATTTCATTTTAACAGGGCGAATGATTTAATGGATAACACTTAAGGTTTTTGTAATTAAACATTTCCAGAGATTAAAATTTCATTGTTTTGTCCTCTTTGAGTTTGTTGATTTTATAATCTAATTTTTTTCAAATACTGGATATATTTTTCCCTCCCATTTTTAGAGAAGAATTTTTGGCAGCTGAAAGGCATAAACCTATTTTTCACCACGCACCTACTGGTTCCTCAGGATATGAAACCTCCATTTATCCCAATGTTTATGATAGATATGCAGAGGTTAAAATGTCTGCTTCTTTCATCAGTGGTCGTAAGGTAAATTTTTAATTTTATTTATTTTTATTTTTTAAGTAATATTTTAAAGAATAAATCTGTTTGAAGCTATACTTAATGTGCAATCAAATGTATATCTTTTCTGTTTCATTTGTCACTGAAATTTCGTATTTTTAGATTTAGTATATTTTAGGTTACTTTTTTTTAAAAAATATATATGCTTATTATGTATTGCATGCATAATTCAATGAATCATTTTAAATAATTTATGTTGATGAAGTTTTTTAAAATATGAAAAGAAAAGTTCAGAGATTGAATTTTTTTAAATTAGACCTTGAATTATTTGTACTGATTGATTCTGAAAATATATATTTTGAATTATTATATGGTTTATTAAATGTGATTTTATGTCATAACAGTATAGTTAATCATTGCTTTTATCAATTCCGCATGTTTAAAAAATGTTTTCAATATAAAATTATTTGTATAAAAGTTTAAGGAGTGTATAAAAATTTGATTCTTTATTCGGGGTAAATATATATAAAGGCCTATTCTTAAAATTGATATAATTTAAAATATTTTTTTATGGGAAGCTCAGAGTTTAAATTAATCAATCTGAAAGGCAGAAGTTGTTCACATTGATAAGTATTTTCGTTACTTTTCATTATAGCTTAGTGCCGTAGTGGTAGTGCTTTGTTCTCCAAATCTCAGGTCCGAGGTTTGGTCTTCAGGTGGAGCAAGCTTGACTAAGCCTTTCATCTCTTCAGTGGGGTCTGACCACCTAAACCTATGTTTCGTACTTTAGGGGGCCTTCAGTCACAAAAACAGATATGGGCACTTGTAGATCTTAGCTCTACTAGGATATTGTGGTATTGAGTCTAATTTTATAAAGTAATTTAATTTATTAACCCTTTCTGGCGCACTACCCTTTAAATTTGAGACATTAAGGAAAATTTTTATATGCTATCTATTTAGGCCTTAAATAGTGTACAGTAAAAATTTGGTAAAGATTGCACTGACCGTTTCGATTTTGTGGGTGTTCCATCACATGGAACACTGCGCCGCAAAGGGCTATGAAAAGCGATCATTGCAGTGAAACACGCTAACGCGCAAATCTTTCGTATATTAATGAAAAAACAATGTATAATGTTGTAAACAATGTGTAGCAGACTTAGCGTACCCCAGGATGCACCATAAGGAGGACTGCTACTCTGCGACCCCCCGAAAAAAGGGGGGGGTGAAAAAGTTATTTTTATGCTATACATAAAAACATACGTAAAGATTGGTTTGCAAAAGAATAACCTCAATTAATTGGTAAGGAAAAAGCTCTAGACAAATTAAAAGGGGACTTTTTTCACACAAGTCCCAAATATCTTTACTTTGAAAACTTATTGGTGTAAAATCAGGCAGCGACATCTGCACAGTCTGTTTAGTTACCCAAGTAAGGTTTTGGGGCTGCACAGAGGGGCCTGGTTGGAATAAATCATTGTCATCTTCACTTGCATGCGATACATCGTCGCTATCAGATTGAGACTGCTCAAGTGGTATAGAAACATATTCTTCTGTATCACTATTTGCATTCTCAGATTCACTACCAGAGGGGAATTCTTGAAGCATTTTTATTGCTTCAGAAAGACTAAAACCTCTCTGTGCCATTTATTAGCAATTAACAAATTTAAAAAATAAACTACAAATTAAATTTTATTTGCATAAAAAAGTATAAACTAAAAAATATAAATTCAAAAAAATATCTATACAGTAATATAAAATAAGTAGTAGAAAAAAGAAAAATCAAGAATTTTAAAAATCATGCACCTTCTATCTAGAGATGACGCGAAATAACTGATATAATCTTAGACCCCACTGAAGCTTTCCAATTCAAGAGGCCGAGAAGGTTGTAGAAATATTTCCCATACAAGAAATCCTCCCACTGTAAATTCCTAAGCAAAAGTTCATTTCTCCCCGAAAGAGAGAAAAACAGTAAACATAAACACAGATGTTTCCCTCATCATTGCGTTCAAGGCTAATCCCGCACTGACGGCGTAATTCATTTACGTCCGTTGCGGTGCAGTGTTCCAGGGGATGGAACACCTTGTTTTATTCAATGATTCTACTTATACTATATGTGTAAAAAATTTAAAGTAATATAAAATAAATAGTTCAATGGATAGGCAACAAAAAAACTTAGAAATTTTTTTCCAAACATTTATTTTTATATCACATAAAAAGTTGGGGAAAATTTCTTAAAAATAGAGGGATTTAAATAACATAAAATAATTGAAAATTATTTATCGCCTTGTGTGATGCTGCCATCTATTATCAAAGAAGAACGTTTAAAGAACATTTTAAAAAAAATTTGATCCATTTATCTCAATGCAATGGTTTGGTAACAATATAAAATTTGGTGTTCTATCACATGGAACACTGCGCCGGAAAGGGTTAAGTAATCATGTAAAATGTTTTTAAATTTGAAAAAATGGGAAATTTTGGCAAACAGGAGTAAAATCCATAAGTAAAATTTAAACATGATTATATGTCAAAATAATTAGTTTACACAAGTCAATTTAAATATGGTCTGATTATAATTTTATAATATGCAGTCAAAATACACTGTTTAGATATTTGTTATAAGAGACTATGACAATGTAGAAGTTCCAGTGTTGCATGCGTGTTCTTTAATATAATAAATTGGAGACTTCTGACAAATAGTATTTATTTAAAAATAGTATTTTATAAAAGGTAAAAACAAAATTAATAGAACATCATACTGACAACTCGTCAGATTACAAGCTCATGTCAACTAGCACGTTGGCACGAGACTAATCGAAGTGCGAAAAATTAATCTTCTCTTGTATGCCAACTGGAGGGAAATAAAGAGTCACTGAGTGCGCAGACTTGATGGCATCATGACAATGGTGTGACATCACTACAACAAGAAAGATTCTTAAAATTTATTCATTCAGGATTCACTTAAAATTGCTGCCTTTTGACAATTTATTTTTGAATCTGGTAACAATTGTAACATATTTTGAATTTATTTTGTAAAATTAACTTGATCAAAGAATGCTACATAAAAATAAGTAAATTTAGTTTTCTCACAAAAACTATTCATTAAAAATTAACAATGTATCATACCAATATTTCTTTGATAATTATAATTCCTATATCTGTAATCTGATAATATATATTCTTAATCTGTTTTATTCTTTTAATAACTTGAATTTTTATTGTTTTAAGTTAGCATTACCTGAAGATGCACGTAGAACGAATAACTCGGTTTTCGAAGAAATTAATATTCCTGCTTCAGAACCCATTGCTGATAAATTGCCAGTTGAATATATACCTATTTCTAGTTTAGATGAGGTAAGCACTAATTTATTGAAATGTAATAATTTCTATTTGCAGAAATGCTAGCTTCACAAATATCTGTTGCGAAAAATTTCGGAGTTACTTTTATATTATCATTTTTATCTGAAATTTATTACTTTTTTATTTTCAGGTACTTACTTTTAGATTTATTTTTATATGTTACATTAGTTTCAGATGTTAAAAATATATTTAAAATTTTTGCTAAAATTAAAATATTTTCTTATATAACATTTTTATTTTATGTTTTGAAATATTAGTTTAAATTACATTTGTAAAAATATTTCTAATAATTTATCCGATGATTATGATTAAAAAAATTTATTTTTAACTAGTCATTCTCATAAAATTACTTATTTATACTAATAAAATATATCTTTTAGTTCAATTATGACTGGATATCTTTCACGTAGGTAATTAAAATACCAAAGATTAATTTTCTTAAATATGTTTTCATCTTGTTTAAAGGAATTTTATGATAAAACAACTAAACTGGTGAGTACTGTTAAAACTATAAACATAATTTTAAAAAATGAAAATTATAAAATGTGATTTATGAAAATTTAAATAATTCTTCTCTTGAGAAATCCAATTGGATCAGTCTTATTTATTTTTCCCTTAATAGTTTAAATGAAAATATTACAATGAAATTACGTGTAAATGAAATTACATTAACTGATAATTTATATTTATTTCTTACATTAATAGGTTAAATTTACTACAAGATAATTATTAAGATTAATTTTTATATAGTTGCATAATATTTAGCATATGTATTTGCTTTTTCAGATATTTTGATATTTTTTTTTTCAAAATATCAAAATAGATTACAAGTGTATTAAATAAATCATTTGACACCTTTGTTCTTATTCTTGATAGCTGTCATTTTGCTTTCATTTTTAGATTGGACGCATTGCTTTCAAAAACACTACCCATCTAAATCGAATTCAGTCTATGGTTTTTAACACTGCTTACCATACTAATGAAAATATGCTGATATGTGCTCCTACTGGAGCTGGGAAAACCAATGTTGCTATGTTGACTATTGTTCATGAAATTAAAAAAAATATCAAAGAGGGTGTATTACAGAAGAATTTCAAGGTAAGTATTAAATAATATTAATCTGAAAAGCATGTATTTAGTAAAAAAAGTACTTGGATACAAGAAAGCTATAATGTCTCTTCGCAATTACTACATTGCAACAAATTTCATTTATAAAATTTGACAATTGCTATAAATTTTATCTTGCCTCATTTTCAAAGTGAGTGTTTTCATCTTGCTTGAGCCATAACTAAAAGATGTTTTCTTTGAATTTAATAATTTCAGTTATGATATTAATTTAACTAGCAGTGAAATCATTTTTAAGTCTCATTCATTTTGTCTTAATTTGATAACTTTACGTGATCTAAAAGTTTGTACTCAAGGAAATATTAATTCATGTATCAGTTCTAAAACATTCAATTTTGACGTCTAGAAATATTTTCTGATTCCTATATAAAACAGTCAAAATAACAAGAATAATAGTTCGCATGTTAAAAATTAAAAAATGTACTTTACTGTTTGTGGTTTTTGTGTCTGCAAATTCATTTTTATAATCTTATTCTCTCTTTTCAGAAGTGTTTCTAATCAATAACCTTAGATATAGAAATTTGATCCAAGATTGATTTTACATTGATTAAATTTCTGTTTCCATTGGCTATGATTAAATTACCTGAATTTATATGGAAATTTCATTTTTTGAATCTGTTTCCATCACATATTTTAAATTTTAATTATTTAAATAGTAATTTCTCATGAATGTTAAGAGAAAGTGTAGAACAATTTTCATAAATTTTACATTATACATGTGGGTCTACTATCAGGTAGTAAGTTTCTTTTAAGTTCAAGTGTCTTTCTTAATTTTATTATATTTAACTATTTTTGGCACCATCAAAGTTTCTTGTTCTATTTAAAAAAAAAAAAAAAAAAAGTGGCTTTAAACAATTTATAAGCATTTAAATTTTTTTTCTTTTCTTTTCTTTTTTTTTTTTTTTTTTTGGAGAGGGGTGAGTTATATTGTTTTAGTTTACAATCATCAATGCTGTAAATTCTTCATATTATTTCAAAAGATTTGATTAATGTAATAGGAGACAAAGATTACTGTAAAAGGAAATATTACTTTTTAAAAAATACATAACTTAATATTTCCTGACCTGTATAACTTAATATTATGGTTTTATATGGTCATCTGAGGAGATGCAATATTCTTAACTTAAATAATACTTCTAAATTGCTTTCTAGTATTTGTATAATTGAATTGAATTAAGCTTTATACATAACTCCTTTTGTGAATATTGTATAACAAGATGAAAAGAAGAATGTGTCTATTGTATTTACTCACTTTCATAAGAACACACACATTGTTTTAAGTATGAGTCTTTTGCTATTGTATTGTATTGTAATATATTATTTTAATTCTTTTTTCATTTTAAAAATTAGAAATAATGACTTTAATTAAAGAATCCTAATTTTTTGTTGCTAATAAAATCTTATAAAAAAATTATCACAGTTTTTATAGAAACTAATAAAACAAAATTTTGTTTTCCCTTTTTGAAAGACCAGCTTTTAACATGACCAACATAAAGTACACAGAAAATGCCAGGGGAGCTGACTCTATCTGTTATTTGCATTATCACATATCAAATGCTGACTGTTGAGAAAGAATTCTCTTTATTATAATGCAAAATGCTACTGTAGTTTTCCTTTATTATATTCTTATTCTTTTTTTACCTTGTAAAGTGAAATGAATGTAAAACAGAAATTTTTAAAATTTTAGAAGAATGTGCAATTCAAATATTTTTATTATCATTTTCAAATGTTATTTCTAGTTAAAATTTAAATATCATTTCTTTTACTGAGAACACTAAGAAATAAATCACTCCGAATTGAAGCGGATATAGTTTTATATCTGTACTCATGTAAGATGTCCAATAAAAGTATGTCATATGTATATATATTTATTTAAAAAGTTGAGGAATGTGAAAAAAAGATTTATTTTTTCTCTTACTTTTAGCACAGTTAGAGTTGTATTCTTTTATTTACAATCAATGTTTTATATTTATTTACAATCAATAAATTATTTACAAATCAATCTAAAATACATCTATACATTGATTTGTAAACAATTATATTTTTTAACAACTGCACACACATCCATAAATTAATATAAATATCCATCTTTAAATAATATATTATTGCAAGATATATAAAAGTTTTTCTACCCAAGTTCTTTTCCGTGTTTTTAGAGATCAGGAGAAATTTTTATAAAATTGTATTATATTTGTGAATTAAAGGCATTAATTTAATTATTTTTCTTTTAAGATTGTTTATGTTGCTCCTATGAAAGCTTTAGCTGCTGAAATGGTTAGAAATTTTGGTAGTCGTTTAAAAGACTTAGATATTCAAGTGAGGGAATTAACAGGTGACATGCAATTGTCGAAGAATGAAATTGTTCAAACACAAGTAATTTATTTATTTTTCTTCAAATTCCAATATCAATTGTATTTTCTGCTAATTTTTTAATCTCTTATTCAGATGCTAGTCACAACACCTGAAAAGTGGGATGTTGTCACTAGAAAAGCAACTGGTGACATTGCTCTCTCACAGCTAGTGAAATTGTTGATTTTAGATGAGGTTCATTTATTAGACAGTGACAGAGGTCCAGTGTTGGAAGCTCTTGTTGCCAGAACCCTAAGACAGGTATCAATTTGTTAGTATTATTAAAAGTTTTGAGTATTTTATGAAAGAGTCATAAGTATTTCACAATAATTTATAGTATTTATAATTATTCCAGTGTTTTTAGTGGTTAAAAGAATATATATATATAATAGAATTTGCAAGAAAATTGTATGTTTCATAGATTAGCTCTGTACTCATCAGTATAAATAAAATACCATTCTAATAAATTTTAAACAATTTTGGATTTATTTATATTTATACTTATTATATTTATACACAATTTTGGAATTATTTTTTTAAATTAAGAAAATGAAAAAATTAACATATTAAATAAATGTTTCATATAAGAAATTGGATTTGTTATAAGCTGCTAAACTCATTGAAAGCAGCTATGTATGTTTAAAGCACCTCAAACATTCTTAATAAAATTCAAGTCTGGTAATCAAGCTGCCACTTAACTCATTGAAATGTTTGTTGTTCAAGATATCCAGAATGTGAGCCCCGTACAACACCATATTGTTCTTTTCAGAAAATCGCCTATTGTTGTAGCATATGGATCCTAAGTGACTGTTGTATGCTTTCATGTGCATGATGACAAATATCGATCTTTGACATTAATCTTAGCATATGGCTGTCATTAGAAAAGACTTTCTGATTCCCAAATTAGTGATTAGAAATAGTTGTTTAAGTCTTGGAAGCACTGAAGAACTCAAATTTAGCTATCTAGCTACTTCTGTTTGATTTTATTTTGCTTTTATTCTTCCAAGTTTTCTCTAATACAGCTTATCAGGCAAATGTTGATTGGCAGTCATAATTATAATTTGGCTCTCTAGATTTTTTATTAGTCTCAGCAAAATTTAATCTTGCCCTCATATATCCGCCTTTAAATAATATATTTAGATTGTAGAGCTATCATTTTGCATATTGCTATTCTTATCAGTATTTAGATTACGATATTTAAATTTTATAGAGATTACATATTTTATAAAGATTTATAACTTTTTATTTTTCTTTAATTTTTTGAAATTAATGTATATAATTTAAATCATTATTTATTATTCATTTGACATTTCTTGGCAAAACTGACTTTATACATTATCTTACTTTATCTCTTATTATAATGAGTTATTTATTTATCTAGGGACAATACATTATATTTTATTCTTTCTATATTAGTGCATATAGAAGAGGGATTTTTTAAGACTGAAAACTGATGTAAACTATTATTTGTTTAGCTGTTTTACGAAAAAATTATTTTAAAAATAGATTTTCTTCTTTTTTTTCTATTTAATGTGGACAAGGTTCGTGATTTTTTTTCACTATTCGCATGTAAAATTATAACAATATTAAATGTTATTATCCCAAACAATAATTATATATACATTAAATTCTTTGTTTGAGCTGTTTTTAACATTAGGATGATAGATTTAAATATACGTTTAATTTCTTTCTTTTTTTTCTTTTTTTTCCTTCTAAAATCAAATACAAATTAAGCTTCAGGAATTAAAATTAAATTTTATGAACTAAAGTGTTATGTATATATTTTAATGTAATGTACAACTACATAATTGGATATTTGTTGTCAGTATAAAACATCTGAAATCGTCATTAAATTTGTGTATTACTCATATTTGATATCAGTCTATGTTTTATTTATAGATGTCTCTCTATAGATATCTTTCTACATATATCTGTTTCATATACAACATATGCACATTGATTACAGCTTCCTTTCTTTATTAATATTGTTTCTATCTTACAATTCCTTATGAATATTATTTTTTTATTACAGGTCGAGTCTTCCCAGTCTATGATTAGAATAATTGGCTTGTCTGCTACTCTTCCTAATTACATAGATGTCGCTTGTTTTCTGAGTGTTAACCTTATGAAAGGTCTCTATTTCTTTGATGATAGGTTTCGTCCGGTTCCATTATCTGCAACATTTATTGGTGTGAAATCTCAGCATCCTTTGCAGCAGATGAAAGATATGGATGAAATTTGCTACAGGAAAGTAGCAAAAATAGTTGAAAAAAACAATCAGGTATTGAAATTTATATTCTAATAATTGTATTTAAATAATATGCATTGATTGTATTCTAATTCAGCTTTATTAGTTTTATTGTTGCTCAAGAATTGAAAGGAAAAGGCAAACATGTTTAAAGTGTTGTGAGGTTGATGATAGCTTTCAGAAGTCACATATATTTATCAGCCTTAATGTTTGTACATTAAATATCCTTAAAGTGTGGCATAAGATGTATGATAAACTTTAAAAATTTTATGGCGAAGTTAACCTTGATTTTCTTGGTAGTTTGCTTATTTCTATATGATATCTGAATTTAATGAAAAAATTATTGACTTATCTTTTTATTGTTACTTTACAAATATATGTGCACAAGTATCTAATCCTCTTTATTTGTGATAACATGTTGTAAAAAAGTAAAATGTATGTAAATTAAAATAAATTTATCTCTTTCATAGGTAATATGTAATTAATTACATATTTTGCAGTAAATAATGAAACTATGTAATGTTGTATCTGTTTATGTTAGAAATGAAAAAATCAAAATGATAAGCTCTTCTAAATCAAATTTAAAAAAATGTTAGCTAGTATGTAGTGTTAGTATGAATGTTTCTCGCGAATGAACTAACATTCATTTTTTTTCAGCAATAAACATTTGTTTTGCCTAGATGCTTTAAAAATATGTAATTAATTACTATTTATGTAATTAATTACATATTTTGCAGGTAATAATTTTCCTTGTAATAACATTAATAATTAATAAAAATACCTCAAAACTTTTAATCTAAATTTTACAACATTTGTTTCTTATTTCTTTTAATATTAAATTTCTATGAAACTTTTAATATTCTATGAAGTAAGATAACAAATCCGATGAATTTCTTAAAATTTGGACAGCAAATGATTGTGAATAATTAAATTTATAATGTAATTATTGTAAAATGTTATAATATTTTAAGTATTTTGTTTTAACTAAGAAGGGAAAAAGCAAATAATATAAAACTAAATAATTTGAAATATTCTTTCATCAACTTTTATGTCCAACATAACAAATATATTAACTTGAGTAGTGTAATGGTCTAAAATTTTGTATCAGTATTAATGTGTGTGATAACATACTATTGTCCTTAAATTTATACAAATAAAAATACAAGGGATATTATAACTAATATAAGAATCTTGTTTTTACATTTATGAGTTCCTGGCATGATTTCATTCTCTGTTGAACAGAGAAATATTAAAGTAAAAGAGAAATACTGCATTTCTTCATGACATCTGTCGGAATAGGTGGTGAGTTTTCTGGCTATCCCTTGTGACCTGTAAATATAATCCACTGTTTATGAAAAGTCTTTCCTGTATGTATTGGATGTTAAAATTCCATACAATTGCTTACAGATGTTAATCTGTGTGTTGTCAAAAGTTAACTTTCCAAATGTGGTGATGCCTAGTAAGTAACTCTTTAGATTTTAAGTTTAGGAGTGTTTATAGATGCAATATTCACATTTAAAGAGTGGATGTTTGCACTAATTTGGAATCTACTTTTAACTGTAGGTCTTGGTTAGATGAATCTGGAAACAGTTACTATATAATGACAAATCAACCATGTGTGAATCCACGTGTCCTGAATACATAGGAGGAGTAAAAGCAATTAACCTCATAGCATTAACATCTTTCATTATAATTTATATATTTAGTGCTGGCTACTATAAATGCAGCACCTTGAAGGTAGTATGCAAATAATATGAAATTTACAACATGTATTAGCGGAGGTGAGGTATGTAAATGATAAGAATTTCAACGCAGATGCACATCATGCGTGCCTGTGGTGCCACTTCAAAGCACTATTTAAGGAGATTTGCAGATTTTGGCGATTTCAAGATCAGCAATTGTGTGTTTCTTGTGGTTTTAAAAAAAAATAACTGTACTTTGTAGAAAACAGTGATTTATTTCATGATCAAGTATCGAATTTTGGCAGAGGAAGGTTAGTGGCCTACCAAGATTGTTGATCATCTTTCTTGTGAATTAGTAGTCATGTTAGCCGAAACCAAACAACTGTAATGCAGATATGTGATCTTTGGAGGCAGGAGGATACGATGGACCAGTGTATTATATCACATTCACCTCAGTGCACCATTTCATGTGAATACAGGTAAATTGGGCGCATGGCAGTGACAGATTGCTCAGTCACATCACGAACCATAGCATAT
This sequence comes from Latrodectus geometricus, assembly GCA_026290005.1. Classification (NCBI taxonomy): domain Eukaryota; kingdom Metazoa; phylum Arthropoda; class Arachnida; order Araneae; family Theridiidae; genus Latrodectus; species Latrodectus geometricus. The sequence continues at coordinate 14,575 of JAPDSC010053974.1, read as the reverse complement.
TCATTCTGTCTCGCATCAGCCAGTATCTGCAGATACCATTGAATGCTGTTTACAGCAGAGTGGTCTATCCGCAAGGTGTCCATTGCTTCATTTACCCTTGTTGCACAACCATAGATGTCTCTGCCACCAAAACTGCGATGAAAGAAGATGTAAACAGGAGAATGGAATGGAGTTGTCTTTACTGGTAAGTCATGCTTCTGTCTGCAAGACCACAATGGTCGCATTCTAGTCTGTAGACACCCTGGAGAGGATGCTGAACAGCTATATTATGCACTACTACACTGATCCTGCACTGGGTATTATGGTATGGCGCAGTATTGGATATCGCTTGTGCACTCCTCTATTATGCCTTGCCGGTACTTTAAGCAGTCAGTTATGCATCTCTGAGGTGTTGGAGCTAGTTGTCCTTTCTTACCTTCAGGACTTGTTCACAGTCATATTTCAATAGGATAATGTATTATAACTTTTTGCCCAAATGTTCGTCAATCACAGATTGAATTGCTTCCCTGTCCAACTCGCTCTCCAGATCTTTGGCCGATAGAAAACTTGTTCCATCGGGGCTGAATGATTGACCCAAATTATATCCCTAGTTGCCACTCAAGATCAACTTTGGCAACGTGTGGAAGCTGCTTAGTCTGCTGTACCCCAAGAACACATCCTAAGTCTCTTTGAATAAATGCCGAGGCATGTGCTAGCAGTGATCTCCAATAATAGTCACTACTCTGGCTACTGATTTTCCCAGGAACCACACTTCACAGAAGTTTATAAATTTAATCATTTGATACTTGATCAATATGTTATCAACAAAATAAATTTTGTCATTAAATCTGTCTTTCTTGGTGCTGCAATTTGGGTGGCCTGCAGTGTACATATAGATAAGCACCATTTTGGAAAAATGCATACTTGCATGTGTTTACTTATTTTAAATTTTTTCGTTTTCTCTCTGTGTCAGCTTACAGGCTATTTATTAATAGTTCTTAACTCTCATCTGCTACGTGAATGTTTATGGTTTTAAATTGTAAGTCCTGGTCTTAATTAACCCTCATATGCATAAAATGACCATTGAGAGATAAACAGACAAAACCATTGTCAGTTTATGATTGCTTATGGTACAAAAGTTTGTAAACTCCTCATAATGGATTTATTTTGCTAATTGTCTGTCATCATTGATTACTGATAGTCTACACAGAAAGCATAATACATATAAAAGCATTTGCTGATTATTTTCTCTTTCATAGATGTGGCAAAGAGTGGGAAAAAATTAGGCAAAGTAAAAACTGAGGTGCTAGTTTATTTTAAAAAATGATCTACTGATAACTCTCCAAATCTCATTAGAAAAATCAAATCTAGTCTAATTGCAGAGCTTAAATGTGTCCCATAAATATTTTGGGACAACAAAAAAGTGTTAAGAAAAGACACAATTAAACTTCTTGGAATAACAATAGACAAAAAGCTAAATTTCATAGCTTCTTTTAAAACACTAGTCAATAAAGCTATAGTACTACAGAAAAAACTCTTTTAGGATAGCAGGAAATAGTTTAAGAATTTCTCAAAGCCACTAAATCTTATATATCAAATTAACAGAGAATGTAGCAGCAATTTGAAAAATTCTGTTAACAATAAGGGCAAAGCAAATACTAACATCAGTACAAAGAACATTTTTGCTAAGTATTACTGGTGCATTTTGAACAACTCCTATGGCAGCTCTACAAGTTATAACTGGCATACCTCTTCTCTACCTAAAAGTAGAAACTGAGGCAAGAGTTATAAAGCATGCAAGGGCCCAAATATCTTGCAATGTAGATCCTATCCTACTTGCACCAAATATAGTTGAGAAAGAATTAATGAAGTAACAATTTATCCTTGTGTCTTCAATATTGAGAAAACAGTAACAATTCAGGAGGAGGACGATGTACTATGCTACACTTAAGTCTACTTGACCATATTCACAGATGACTCAAAAATAAGAAAAATTTGGATCCAGAATGGTAGTGTACTCAGAATTTGCTTTACAAAGCACTTGGAGTACTAGATTTCAATCTTTATGTAGCAGCGTATTAGGCTGAAGTATAGACACCATTTAAACAGCAGTTTCACAACATTTTCCAACAAACATCTGGTTAGATAGTCAAGTATACCTTAAATATTTATCCAATTCTCTTAACAAATACCCAATGGAATGAGAAAAGTAAGACATTCTAGATCAATACATGAAATATAGAAATGAGTCTAGGGACAGACTTGAAAAGCCTTTGTACTATTAAATTCTTATGTCATTACTACATTGTTATATCAAACCCCTACTCAATAGCTGGATAATAGATTGCTGGCAGGAAGAATGGACAGAAGACAACTGGAAGAAATATTCACAAGAGGATACCAAAGATTACTAGAAAACCCTTTAACTAGATTAAGAATGAGATATTTTCTTTATAGTCATGGCCTATTTTCTTCTTATTTCCATATGTTCCACATATCTAATTCTAAAGGTTGCACCTGTGGAATGGAAGGCAACCTATTTTACTACATGACTACCTTCCCTTTAACACTATCCTGGCATTTAGCCATCTTTAGCGAAAACTGGAATATTATATGGAAGAAGAGAATTTTGAGTAGTCATACATTGAGATCTAAATTAAATAAAACAGTTGTATTAATGATTAACATGAAAGTCTAGTTTGTTGGATGGAGAACTCTTCTACAACATAAATAAGAACTAATCTTCTTTTCATGCCTTACAATGTTTATGAAAGAATCAAAGTTCTATTTCTGTAATTATCAAAAACTTTGTAAATATAATTTATAAGTTCTAAATATTGTTTAAATTATAAAATCAAAAATTTTTCAGAACCACAAAACAATCTCCCTTATGTCATTATTAACCCCATTATTATATTGTCATCTTGTTTTCAATCTCATAATTAATTAGAATCTGATTGCATATTTCTGTGATGTTGTAAAATGTTTCATGTTTAACTACTGTAAATAATTTTATATAATATTTGTTATAATTCTAAATAAAATTCTCAGTTGCTCCCATTAAATCGGTAAAGCTTCTTGAAGTTAGGTACAGGGAAATTTGCAGGTGTGAACTGTCGATATTGTTCTTATTAAATTTCAGGTTGAAATTCTATTTGCAAAATAGTTTAAATTTTAAATAGTTTGATTTAGGCATACTGAATGAATTATTTCTAAAACAATTTTTTATATTAATGATTTTTTGGATGAATTTATTAATGAATTGGTAACAAAATTCAATGGTCAATTCAGTGATTGAAGATTAATATATTTTATAAAATATAAAAATTATTTAGATATTTTCTTATATTTTAGGTGATGGTTTTTGTTCATGCTAGAAATGCTACTGTTAGAACTGCTACAATACTTAAGGATTTGGCCCAGAAATACAATGAACTCCATTTATTTACTGATAACTTTGATTCCGGTGAATTTAAAGCTGCTCAAAATAATGTAAGTAAATTAAAAATGTTATAATTATTTATCATAAAATTTTCCTTATATTTATGCAATTGTAACTGATAATAAATTGCTGTTAATATGATTTTACTTTCTATGATTATTCTTTCTTCTAAACTTTAAAATTTAACAATATTCTTATATTTGTCTTTTGTATTAATTTATTTTTATTGAGGTAATTTGTACTGAAGGATAGTGTGAAGCTAGGGTTATTAATTGTGAACTATATATTAAAATAACATTAATAAAAATATATAATGGGAGTTCCTGACAAAGAAACTTATATTAGTAGGGATACTTGTAAGTATCCCTAAGAGATAAAGGCTCAAAATACAAGGGCTCAAAATATTATTAGACATATGAGTTACTATCAAGATGCTTATGATACACTTCTGGTCTTGAGAGCTTGAAAGAGAAAAACTGGCACAGCACCGCTTACTCAGAAACATTTCTAAACAGTAATTTTATATTTTTAAACTTTCTTAATTTTTTTCATTTTGTTCAAACATGTAAAAGTAATGTTTTTAGATATTTTTAAGTAACATATTTTCCTGTATATAACGATATATGAATGCGAATATTTTCAAAACGAAGCAGCACACGTCAAGGCAAATTGACGTTAGCAAATTTACAACTGTAATATCTTTACAAGGAACCGAATTCTTTTTTGAATGTAATCGGACAAAGCCGATTATAGCTTAAATAACTCTGGTGTGTCTTGGTACCACCTGTTATTTATTTTATAAAACATAAACAGTATTTTTTTTCAAAACTTTCTTGTAAGCTTTTCTGATGGAGAATGTTTTTATCAGATTATCCGCGGTGGCGTATAATACGCACAACAAAATTCGGAACTTTTTTAACACATATTGAGTTTAACATAAAATTGGAAATAAACATTTAAAATTATTATAATAAATTAGCCTGAATATAAACTAGAAAATTTTGTTAAGTTTCAGGAAAAAACATTCTTGTATAATTCATGTTTTTTAATGTTTAAGAAAGAAGAATGAATTAGTCTTTATTTATTTTTATTTTAATTTAAAAAAATTTCTCATTTATGAAGAAAAATAATTTTTTAAAAACATTTTTGTTTGCTAAAAATTTTATTTTCCTAATTGATAGCTTTTATTTGTTATGCTTTTCTTTCATGGGGAAAATTTTCTTATTTAAAATAAGTTCCTTATTATTGTAAACTTTATTTTTTGTTTGCATTAATATTTTAACACAGTGTCAGTGTTTTTTTATAATACTGATTTTCTTCTTGTAACTTGTTTTAGATGCTGAAATCTAGAAATAAACAACTAAAAGATCTATTTGAACATGGATTTGCTATTCATCATGCTGGCATGTTAAGAAGTGACAGAAATTTAGTTGAAAAATATTTTCGAAATAAATTGATTAAAGTTTTGGTTTGTACATCAACACTTGCTTGGGGTGTTAATTTACCTGCGAGAGCTGTAATAATAAAGGTAAATATATGAAATTATAATTAATAAAAATGTACTTACTTTAATATTTGTTTTATTTCAAAAGTATAATTATTATACCCTAAATCCTTCATGATAGGAACTTAGTATAGGGAAAATTGCCCCTCATAAAAAAGCTATAAAGGAAAAAAGCTTGTGAATTGAACCTTTGATTATTCAGTGCTAAAGAAAGAGTTACTTGATATATATTTATAATATAATTATACTACTTTATAATATTTTTTGAATTGCTAGCTCAATTTTGAATTGCAGAAACTTTGTGGATGCAAATTTTTTTTAATGTAAAATAGTAAAAAAAATCTTATAAAACATGACTTAAACTAAAATTTTAATTTTCTTTTTTTCACAAATAGCTCTGTGTTAAGCAAGGAGAATCTGAAAGTGTTTCCTAATTTTCCATACTTTCATATGTCAATTATATCATATGATACACATGTGTGCACATGTCTAAACAAAATTTTATTCTGAAATGCTGGATTAACAATATTTATATTAAAAAAGGAAAGTGAAATTTCTTAGTTGAAAGAAAGCAATAAATAAGATTAAATTTAAGTAAATAATAAAGTAGGAAATCAGTCTTTTGAATTGAAAATGTTCATAACTATTTCTTTACCCGATATAAATGAAATTAAGAGAAAAGATTTTTTAAATATACTGATTAATCCTGGTATTTTAATGAATGTTAGTATCTTGATTTTGCTGCTCGTATTTATTTCTGAAATTATTAAGTTTGCATTTTTTAAAAATATTCATATATATATTCTGAAGGTATTTTAATCATAGATTACAATTTTTAAATGGGTTAAAACTTGTATTGCTTTCATATGTAAAAAATATGACATCCAAAATTGAAGTTGTTTCTTTTTGAATGTGTATGAATTTCATTTTTGTAAGTACAGGGTACCAAAATAACTATTTGCTCAATTATGTGCATCTTTTTAAAGAAAGACATTCATATTTTCTTCAAATTTTTTTTCTCTTTGTTTTGCTTTTCCCTTCATCTTTCTATGTTTTAAAACTGATATCAATTGATTTAAGTTTAGAAGAGGAATTTCTGTTTGGAAAGACTTTATTGCTCTAAACTCCTAATATCCACATCAATTTTTGATGAATCAGTGAATAAAATTGGTAATTGCTTAGACACACTATTCTTTAGATTTCATTTAAGTCAATAGGAAGTAGAGAGCCGCCCACCCTGTCTAGTGGTCAGAGTGCCTGACTGCAAATGGGAAGGTCTTGGCATGGATGTACTTTTGTTTGTCTCCTGTCTTTGTCCTTTCCTTGCATAAATGTGTTGTGAATGGTTGTCTACCCTATAAATGGGTACCTGGTATTCATTTACTAAGGAAGTCGGACTCTACACCAAATTACAATTCAGTTGGAAAAAGTGGAGCAGCACACCCCATGCTGCCAGCCTAGTTTGCACAAGACAACAACAGGAAATAGAGAGAAAATTTTTCCTGAACATTTTTTCTAATTTTTGTATATGACATTTCTGACATGATGGATTCGAGAAATGAAGGAACTAATTTATACAACAGATTTGTCAAAATCATTGAGGAACTATGTCAATAACTAATTTATTATCAAAAATTAAAATTTTTCACTCTTTATTGGATAAGCACAATAGTAATGAACAAATGTGAAATATTGAAAATTAAGATTTTAATTTTATGTGTTGTGTAAATATTTATTTAAAAGGAATGAAAAACTGCAGATTGAAATATTTTAGGTAAATATTTTTAAATTATAATATGCACTTTAAAGAATTTTTTAAAATAACTTGTTGATTACTACAGATGCTAAGGCAAATATTGAAGAGGGATTTTTCTTTCAGATAAAATTTTAGCAAATAACAGATTTTCTAAATTGATTATTTGTTTAGACAATTTTTTACTTTGTTTTTCTGATTTAACCAATGTAACTGACAATTGATAAACAATATGTGAATAATACAATGATGAGATTTAAATTTTCATTCCTTTCCTGATGCAGAAAAACTTTTAAGATATATTTTTATATACACGATCCAGTCACATTAATGTGATCATTTGTCAAGAGCCAGTATAACTACCTTTTACAGAGTGGAGTGCTGTAAGAGGTACAGGAAGAGAGTCAGTTAGGTTTCCTGAAGGTGTTCGCTAGGATGTTGAGCCATGCTGACTCCAGTGTCATGGCCAACTCTGCTAGATCATGTAAGTGAAGATCCATACCACGAACAACCCGATTGAAATGGTCCTACAAATTCATCATCGGGTTTAAGTCACGGGATTTTGCTGGCTTGGGGAGAACATTAAACTCATCCTAGTGCTCTTCAAACCATGCATGTATATTGTCAGGTGTATGGCACCTTGCATTATCCTGCTGGTAGATATCCTCATCAACAGTAGTTTGGGAGACACAATTAGCCCCTTGATTTAAATGAGAAATCAGTTGCTCAACAGTAGCATGTCTATTTTTCTGTATACTTCTCTGCAGCCATTGTTCACCTCTATCATCTATTGTCTGTGGTGCTCTCCGTTTGCTATGTCATTGATTTTAGACAGTTCCATTTTGCCATGCACTGTATATTTTTACCCAGTGTGGTATGCAAACACTTACAAACTAAGCCATTTCTGAAATTCTTCCATCCTTGATCCGAAAACCAATGATTATGCTGAGAATTGCAATGTTTACCGAAGCCCTCAATTGTCCTTTATATTGGGTTGGAAACTATGAAACAGGTGTTGAATAAAAATAAAAAACACACAATTTTTCACATTATTTATTATATTCAATTGAAATAATCTCCATTGGCATCTATGACTTTTTACAAATGATTGAGCAAATCATATGCCGTTTTGAAAAAAGTCTTTATTTTTAGAGTTAATAAAGAATTCAAAGTCTTTTATGATATCATTTTGGTTAATGTTTTTTTTCTCTTAAAAACAATTCATAATTATGAAAAAGGTAATAATTGGTCGGTGAAATATCGGGTGAATACAGAGGATGTGGTAGCATTTCATATTGTAGAGAAGTTGATTTGTCAACAGTAATTGAAGCTTTATGTGGTTGTGCGTCATCATGAAGTAATATTGCGCCGTACCCGATTGAGCAATGCTGATTGTTTTTTAATAAGTTTCTCGTGCATGACATCAATTTCATGACAATAAGACATCACTTCTCTAGTTTCGCCTGGTTGTAGAAAGGAATAATTTATCTCTCCTTTGGCATTCCAGCATACAGTGACCATAATTTTTTTTTGATGAAATTTTAGTTTCGGGATTGTTCTAGGGGTGTATTCTTATCTACTCGATGGCTTGGTCATTTTCGATTATCATAAATCCACTTTTCATCACAAGTAATGATTTGGTGTAAAAATGGCAATTGTGTATTGCGAAACAACAAAGATGTGCACTTGCTTTTGCGGTTGATCATCTGCAGTTGCGTCAATTTATGCGGTGCATATGAGTCCAATTTTTTTACTTTATTTATTGTTGTCAAATGTTTTAACACAGTTGTATGACTAGTTCCTAGTATTCCCCAATCGCCCTCAATTCCTTGTTATCAATATGGGCCGGTGGTCTTCCTCGAGGCTCATTGACGATACTCAAATTGCCAAAATGAAATTTTTGGAGCCAATATCGAGCATTTTTTTCATTGGTAGATCCATCTCTGAATACCTAATTAATATTTCTTGAAGCTTGAGCTGTGGTATGATTTAATTTAAACTCGTGCAAGAAGAGTAGATGTAAATCGCGTTTTGTTTCCATCTGGTTTAGGATAAAAATAAAATAAAAATGTGATACAAACACAAAAAAAATGTACAAAGTGAGTAAGAAGAATACCGTTAAGGTTTATAAATAAAAATATTGAGCGCATGTTACAATGTATCTCTCTCAGTCGCAGCTGAACACAGACTAAACAGAAAACGCCTTTTCATAGTTTCCAACCCAATATATGCTCAAGTGCAATATAGTAATCACAAATATGTGCATATTTTATTGGACTGCATATTTTATAAGGCTGAAAGTGAAATTGGCTGTTGAACAATAACGAAACAAACTTCACTAATCAGAACTCTTATTCTATGTGCCCTATATGTATGTATTTACTCCTTCCTACACTCACATTATAAGTACTAAATGTATATATAAATCCAAATGGGAATTTTTAGTTTGAATATATTCTAAATCTGTAGCCTTAACATACATCATATGTAAAGTATTTAATAATTAAAATTGTTTATCAATGTGTATAGCATTTATGACATTAATTTACGTGGGAAATAACTTGTTAAAAAATTTCAGACTCTCCAGCTTTTCAACTTTTTTAATAAAACAATTTAATGAACTTGTTAAAACTGGAAGTTTTCATCTTGCTGTAACTATCATGTTATTGATTTTTGAAAAAAAATGCTTATTTGTTGCATTTCATCACCTGTAAACATTTTGTTCAAGCAATTTTAATGGTCAATAATGTGTATATATTGTACTTATGCATATGAATATTTTTCAATTTTGTTTTCTAACTATTTATAGTTAGGGAATATAGATATTTATTAGAAGTGGAAATTCAAATTGTCTAATTTGATATTTAATTAATAGTGACAAATATACTAGTTTTTTACAAATTAAAACAAAAAATATATAATTGAGTTGTGTACCATAATAACTAAACATTTTCAATATGTCTCTTCCATCATTGATTCTTTCTTCTCTTTTTTGTCTTGCCTAAGTGAGTATTGTGGCATTGTGTTCCACCAGACTTTTTATTAGAGGAAGAGTTAAGGAAAACACCGCCATTGGATACTGCTGTCCCACCACAAACCATTTCAGTTTATACTTATATATTTAAATTGTACACTTTATTAGCATTTTACTGTTTTAATTTACTTGTGTAAAGTGCAAGGTAAATGTCATTTTCAATGATAAGTTTGATCTTTTTTTATGATATTGCATTTTATTTTTAATATCATACTTTTTAATAAATTTTAATCAAAAGAATCTGTGATTTTCATAAAAGTATTAAATAATTTAGGGTACTGATGTGTATGATTCTAAACAAAGCAACTTTGTTGACCTTAGTGTATTGGATGTGATGCAGATCTTTGGTAGAGCAGGTAGACCTCAATATGATAAAAAAGGTGAAGGTACAATTCTTACTTCACATGATAGATTAAGCCATTATTTATCAATGCTGACAAGACAACATCAAATTGAAAGCAAATTTGAAGAAAAGATTGCTGACAATCTTAATGCGGAAGTAAGCATGAAAATTAAATTTATCTTGTTAGATTTTTCACTTTATTGAGGTGTAATATAATTCCTCTTGATAATAACATAATAATTTTATTCTCAGATATTTTTAAACATTTAGCAGTCCTTGATGCTTATTGTTCTATTTAATACTCAATTTTATAAGCTCATTTATATAAGACTATAGTTAGTATATAAAAGCTTATTTATTTAATATTACTTATTTTAATTTCTTGTGAATCTAAAATAAAATGATTACAATAATATTTGTATTTCTCTTAATCAATAAATTTCTAGTTAGAATAGAAGGTTCTTTTTAAGCCACTTATTCTAAATCTGTATTGTTATAAATGAATTGATGGAATATCTTGTGAAAGATTTTATGTAATCATTTTTATAATTCAAAGCATGAGGTATGAATTAATTTGGTAAATTCTTTAATGTTAATAATTTCGTAAATCAATACTATGCTTTGATTTTTATAAGCATGTGTAAATATGTATGTGTACTGTGCGAAGCAACTCTAATAGTTATATTACAAAACTCTTTTTTTATTAATATTTAAAATTATAGCAAAAAGTATGTTGGTAAAGATAGTAAAGAATATATTAATAAAACATACAACTTGTATGATCTGATATTTATTTTCCTTATTTAACACTACTTGTGCTTTTTTAACTTCTGAATATTAATATAATTTGTTTGATTTTCAGATTGCATTGGGTACTGTTACTAATATTGAAGAAGGCATAGAATGGCTTAGTTACACTTATATGCAACATAGAAAATTAAGAAATCCACATGGATATGGGTTAAAGCCGAAAGAAGTACAGGTATAAAAAATCTGACTAAAAGTATTGAAATATGCCAGTGTACTTTTCCTTTTTGTCATGTCAATGAAATATATCTAAATAATAATTGGATGTATTTAATTTTTTAAAATTATTTTTGCTTTTAATTTATTTTTAATTGCATATTTCCATTCTATGATTACATTTTACTTCTGCATTGTTATTTTTTTTAAATTTTATTATTTTATATATAT
>JAPDSC010053972.1:77353-90606 GCA_026290005.1 Latrodectus geometricus | reverse complement strand
AGGCGTTCAACACGGTGCCTCCACACACGGACATGACTGTCATCCCTGCTCCAACTGAATCTGGATTCATGACTGAGGATAACCTGGTTCCATTCCATTGTAGCCTATACCATCTTGTCGACTCCCCTAAAAACGGAGGCGTCCATGGCTGAGTGTCATTGGCAGAACACGTAATAGTCTCTGCAAAATCAGATGTCCTTCAGCCAGCATATATCAATGGTTTGGGAAGCTGTTGGAGGAGTAGTGAAGCTGCTGTCTGTGTCTGGATATCGGTTAATGGGGAAGTTGGCTCTATTTGTGACATTCCTTTGATGTAAAGGTCTTCTCAATTAGTAGGTGTTAGACGACTGGGTTATCTAAGGAGTCCTAAGCCTCTTCACCGTGTCTTCTGTCCATTGATCCAACATCTCTTCATAGAAAAATCACAACGGCCTACTTGACGAGCTTCTTATTCTGCTAACCACCCAGTTTTCACCATCCCGATGGTTCTTCCCCTCTCAAAATCTGGTAGATGCTCAAATTGTCTTCGAAGGTGGCATAATAGCATATTTGACCCAACATATTCATTTGAAAAGATTATGTACACTCAAACAAGTTTTGATTACCTGTTTTATACTCTAAAAATAACGAGTTTTAACACCCTCTAACAACATTACGCAAAACGAAATCACGCTGCATTTGTAATCATTTACATATCTACTTGGCATGTACCTTCATGCCAACTTTCGTCATGATCTCACAGTTGTTTCTTGGAACACAAATTTGTATCGCAAAGAGCGCATATTATAACACTAAAATTAACTTATGCTTTAATATATATATATATTTACATATAACATGCGTTTAACATTAACTGTATGAAAAATAATTTTTATTTTGAATCTTCAGATTCACGCTGTTCATTTGAAAAATAAACTTAGAAATTGATGAATACTTGATCTTTCTTTTGATAAATCTGATGTGTAAATTATGCATTTCTATAATCTATCAAATTCAAACAAGACTCATTAATCCAGAGTAAGAATAACTTGCCCATAACTAGGCACATCAAATTCTTTTATATTTACTTTCTTTTCTACTTTTCCATTTTTTCTGATTGAAAACTTTTGAGAGAATATTTTGTAATTTTAAATCATTATTGTAATATTTAACATAGTATTATATTTCATACTCATTTCATTTGCAGCCAAAATATATAATCATAGATATATAACATACATTTTACTCATATGTATAATAAAATTTGATATTTCAGTTTAATCTTTTTTATAGGATTTGATGTAGAAATTCATAAGCATTCTACCCAGTTGCAAAAATTGCCATGCATATCTTTATTTCACAAATAAAATATCAATTATTATTAATTCCTAGATTATTTATATTCATTTCCATTTATTATAAATTGTATTACTTATTTAAACATATAATGCTTAATTAGGCATTAAAGGATAAGATTTTATATCATGTTTACTTCTAGAAGTTTTCAGAATTCAGTTTTATATCAAAAGATCTGTTTGATTATTTTGAAGTCATTATATTTTTGAGAGATTATCGCAAAATTCATCAGCATAAATAAATCCTTCCAATTTTCTTTTCAGCTAAAACTTTTATGTTTGCTAATTTAAATAAAATTCAGTTTTTGGGAATAAATGTAAAACATTTTAACTTTTTATGTACAGAAAAGATTATCAAAAAAAAAAAAAAGAAAAAAAAAACATTTTTTTATAATTAATACTAAGAGATAAAGATGTTATTTTTTCTAATTTTTATAGCCTTTAAATATGCAACTTGTAAATATTTAAAACTGGTAATCACAGGTAATAGCCTCTTAAATTATTCATATAAAACAACTAGCTTTAAGAAAATATCGTTTTAATTTTATAAAAATAAATCTTAATATACGATCTTTCTTGGTGTTTAATTTTATGTACTTAGTTTCCGATCGAAAAAAAAATATTATAAGCTTATAAAATGATATATGATAATTGAGTTTTTTTTCCCATTTTTTTACTTTATTTTTTTTAGTTTTTATTTAATGAATTATCTTTTATTTTATGTTTTAAATAATTGCACCGTGTCTGTTTGTAATAATCAATAGCGCCACAAAACCCAACCAAACAAACATAATCAATAGTTTTTCTTTCATTAGTTTATATTCAATAGCTTTTTAACTTCTAACTTTTGGATTTATATATTTAATCATATACTTTAAATGCTAAAAGATAAAATTGTTTTGTAAGCAATAGTAGAACTTATACTGTGAGTAATTACGATTGGCTGTCAGTTGAATCTCATTATATATTATAAATTCATTGGAATGAGTCATCATATTATGATAAAGTTTAATTATTATGATTAGTACAGATTAAATATATATACTTGTTGTTTTGTAAAACTTTTAAGCAATAAACATTTTTAAATTTTGAAAATTATAACAAAAGGGAATAATGCAACAAACTGTTATTTTCTAAATTTTTTGTAAAACTGAAGAAGAAAGTCAGAGAATTAATTACTTAATTATACATTCCATGATAAAATAATAAATGTGAGTTTTTATCTTAAAATGTTAATTTTAAATTATATTCAAATTAGAAAATTAAAAAGAAAACTCTTCTGAAAAATTTTAATACTAGAAAAAAGTGATAGATTACTTCGTTATTTTTATATATTTTCCTCTATGAAAACTAAAATTTATTTTTAATTAATCTGTGTCAATAATTGTTTTACAAATATTTACTGAAAAACTATAGAATTTATGAATCTTAGAAAGTCCTAAAAGTTAAAGAGTATGAAAATTAACTCTCTATCCTTTTATAGAATGATAGAGAACTAGTTTTAAGGCAATTTTAAGTTAGTAACATTTATTTTCTCTAGTATTCTCACTTTCTTTTAAAAATATATGTAAGCGTAAATTAAGATTGTTAAATAACAATTTTATTTACTTAAACTATTTATGTTTCAATCTTTCCATTCGTAATCCTCAAATATTTTATTATCAATATACTTCAGTTATATATATGATTCGTTCTCCCATTAAAGATATTCCATTGAAACATTTTGCCTATTATTATTTCAAAATCTTAAACTATAATAAACACCCAAATGACCATAAAACTAAGCAATGTCCTTAAAATTCCTTCAAAGTTCATAATTTCAGGAATTACGAAGAATATATGAATATTAACACAAGTTCTGACGTTATTTTATGATGATTCAAACTATTGTATTATAAATTTATTTTACTTTCATGGAAATAATTGCTTGCCAAATAATGTTTCAATGAAGTTGAAAACAATTTTAATACAGTGCATTGAAATTTGCCATTGATTTGTTTCGTTGTTGGTATTTAAATTTTCTAAAATATGCATATGAAATTTTATAAGCTCAAAGGGATTAAATTTATTTACTTTTAATCCTAAATCTGTGCGCATTACAAATTACTCTTAAAACTACAATTCTTCAATTTCTCTTTAAACTTGGTAGCTATGAAAGAATGAGCATTATTTATAATTTATGAAAGTTAATACTAATGCTTTATTTAAATACTTAGGCCCTAAAGCTGATATTTAATTGCAAGTATTTTCAATACAAACATTGTATAAACTTTAAAACATTCAAAATAAACTTTAAAGTATACAAATTCTTCTAGTTTAAAAAGTTAACAAAAAATTCATCTGGTAAAACTTAGTAAAAGTCTAGTTCTCAAGTTCAATATTTTAAATCAATTTACTACTATTTCCTACTATAACAAAAATGCAAGGAAATGCAAACAAAACTGAAAACGTATTGTGATTGTTAGTAAAAATTACTATCTGTTATTATATTCTTATTTTAAATATGTATCAGATTTTCACATTGCATGCATTAGAACATTTTATTTCAAATTTAGAAAGAATGAAAGATAGTTTGTAAAAGTTAATAAAATATACAATTGCATTTGAACCAATGTATTTAAATAAAAAATTGGGGTAGGGAAAAGAAAGAGTAGATCTATGTAAGAAATAATCTTAAATGAGTTATTTATAGTCTACTATTTAATAAATGTACAATACGTACTCTTATTACAAACAATTAGATGAATACAAAAAATAAAGTTTTAAAAAATTATAAATTGTATATTTTAAAAAATATACAGAGTATTTAATAAAAAGTAGCAAAATGCTATTGAATGAAAATCATTTATATAAATAAATTTAAATTGTAAAAATTTTAAACTAAGGCCAGTGTCAGTAGTAATAATATTATTTAAAGATATCATTTTCGGTTAGTTTATTTAGTTAATTCTAAAGTTATTGCTTTTTGGTCCAACAAAGTATCTTTGATTTCAACTCAAAGAAAATTATTGTTTCATAATATTTATTTCAAGTAATATTCAATGTAATCAAGTAAACTATATAAGCTCAATAAAGTAAACATGAAAATAATAAGTTACGAAAAATAATAATCCATTAACTTTAAAATTTTAATTTCTTTGAATAGATTGTAACACAAAATTATAATTTATGATTTATAATGTTAATTAAAATAATTAAATATTTTAAAATACATTTTTATCAAATCTTCTAAACATGTAACAACAATTTTATGATACTTATATGATGTATTTCAAATGAAACAATGTAATCTTTTCCACTTAATACTTTTATATAAATTAAATTTTATGCAAATAAAAATTACTTTAACTCGTTTGAGCATAAAAGGATCTGCCGAATAAAGTGTTTACATTAGTTATACAACTATCTATAGAGATAAAATATTTTCATTCACTTTTGGATAAGCATTGAAATGTTTCTTTGACAAAATTCGGAGAAGCTTAATACTTTTAAAAAATAATCTCCATTCAAAGATCACTCATTACGTAACAACTTATTTCACATTACTGAATTTAGTTCATTTGAAAAGGAATAAAATTATTTTAATGCTATAAAAAATTAGAATAAAATTGCGAATATAATATCTTATATATGTGAAATTGAAGTTTTTTGTTGATTTAACTTCCTTCCGTCATTACAATGTTAAGCAACTTGTTTGGCAATAGATAAAATTAAACGTATTTACAGTTGATTAATTAATGTTACAGGAATATATAAATGAAGTTTATACATCAAAGGAATGAATAAATTTAATTTAATTTGATGTTCTTTAAAGAAATATAGATGTACATCTTAAATCTTTTCATTAGTATTTATAATTAACAGTTATTAAATACTGTTACACATGTTTGATAATTAAAAATATTATAATTTATTGTCTGGAATATTAACATTATATGCGAAGGAGTTTACTAAATATAGCAGTTAGTGAAAATTTATTTTTTCCTTGCACTTTATTTATTCATCGGCATCTGCCAGAAAACTGTAAACATAAAATTTTACTAATAAATTAAGTAGTTAAATTAACATTAATTTACTTATAAAACTGTGCAATGGTATCTCAAATAAAATAAAACTATTTAAATGCATTTAATAGAGCTCTCAAAAAAATTACCCTTTATTTTAGAACCAACATACTTCAATTTTATGTGAACACATTGAGCTATAATTAAAAATATTAAGAGAAAACAACTAAGTAAAAAATGTTTAAAGATAAGACTTGAAACAAAATTATTTTAAATATAGTTTGATTTAATTTATATAATACAGAGATATTTTAATATTTACATATAAGTATAAATATATGATTTATGAAATCTGAATAATTTATATTTCAAAAGTTTTAAAGATAAAATTTAAATGTTTCTTAAATAAACAAACAAATGCAATTAAATTTTTCCATGAGATTTTTTTATTTTTATTTTTGAAAAATTAAAATTAAGTCAAATAATTTTGTCACCCTGCAAGTATATCTGTTTTAAGCATTTAAAGCAAATGCAGAAAAATTATTTAACACATTTAAGAGAAGAACGTTGAGAAATTAGTTCTCAAGCTCAAAGATATTTGTCTGAATCCAAAAGAATGCCATAACAAAACTAAAACTGTCAGGGTACTTTTAACTTCATTAAAACACCCCGTGTGTATGTCTAGAATCACTTGGTCGTCGGAATGCAGTCTTTTGAAACAAAATACTCGGGGTCCACAGGAACTTTGTTTCTTTTTTAAGGTCTGCTGTTACTGCGTAATTTGTGGGGCCTAATCGTTTAACTAATTCTCTCTCGTCCGGGTAATTAATCTAAGCGTACAACGCAGGGAGGTTGCGCTTTTGAAAACATACCTCCTCGGGAAAGGAAAAGAGTTATGGAAACTGATTACTGGAGGACGGACAATTTAGCCAGTCTCCATGGTTTAACGGGAATTATTTTTCCAGAACGGAAGATTAATCGAGAACGAAGTTTATTGTAAAACCAATCGGCAACTCTCAGTTAATTTGTGCGTGAATGTGTGTTTTTAATTTTCTTCTTATTTAGTTAGAATTCAAATGTTGCAGAATTTCACAGAGGGGTTTCATGACAATTTTTTAAAAAAATCAAATGATAGATAATTTTATTCGTTTTAAATATATAAATATTATATGAAAACGGAAATTATGATTTTTTCAAAAATATATTATGGGAAAAATATTTCATGCGAGAAAAAGGTAATTTTTTTTTTCAAAAATGAAAACACAATTCTCAATAAATAATTTTCTTTATAAATAAAAAGAAAAAAAACTTTTTAAAGGATACTTGCCTCATTTTGATGAAAAATGCAAGTTGCATTGTTATTTGGAAATAAATCTGTTCCATTCTGCTAAATTCTTTCTTCAATATTTAATATATTTTAAAATTGTTACGCTGAAAATATTTCATTATATAATATGTGTTAAAAAAAAGTTACATCAAATGTACGTACAGTATTGAGACATTCCTACATATAAATCCTAACTCACAAAAATGTTTTAATTTTGTTATATATGTATGTGTATATAGGTTCCATATGAGTTGCTTAACTCCTGAGGTGAATTTAAGATATTAAAACAAAGAGATTATATGAGGAGAATTTAAGATTTCGGTTACGATCAAATGCCCGAAGAATAAATTAGTTTTCAATAATACTAATATTCTTTTTCATTAAATATTGTTCATGTATAGAAAAAATAATTACATTGTGTAGTAATTAATACATAATTAACGATTCCGCATCTTTTTAATTCAGAGAGTACCTTGTTTAAATACGTTATGAATTAATAAATTACTTGCACAACCATTACCCTCTTAAAGAAAAAATCTAAACTTACTAAATTTCTCATTACATATGACTATTCAATTATAACAAAGTGATTTCTAAAGATACAAAAAGATAAATTTCTTAAATAAATGACGTAATCATAGTGTTAATGAAACAAATTTATTTGAATTTCAAATAGAGAGTTACAGTCCAAATCACACATATACAAACATGATGAATATAATTCCATTTTTCGATAAGGGTTACATTTCATCTCATTATTTATGTAAGGCATAGAATAATTCATTACAATCAGTTTCTACTATGTCATTTATATTTTTCGTTGGTTTTCGTAAGATGTATAATATGATTTACTTAAAAAAAAAGTTCTGAACCATAATTGTTCTTAATAGAAACCAATAATTTGAATTCAATGATACTAAACTAACGCGTAATACTTATAGTTTATTTGTAAATAAAATTATTTGAATAATTGGTTTAAAAAACTGTTGATGATAACTAAGTTAATATGAAAACTACTTTAAAAATCCTTTTTTTTCAAATATATTCATCCCCCTATTTGTATATGTATTGTTTCAAGTGTAATGGTTTATGATAAATCTGTTGAGAAACTTTTATACACATCTTCTGAAATTTTGTTAGGATAATCTGATAGAAAAATTTAGAATTTAAATTCTTTCACTTTTTTATAGTTAATTAAATTATGCTTAATATGTCATAGAAAATGTATTAAGTCTTTAAAATTTTAATTTTTTACACTACCCTGAAATAAATATATTTAATTAATAGGAAAACACATGTAGGTATGTAACGTGTTATTATAAATAACAAGCATATTTATGAAAATGTTTCCTCTTACTATAAACTAAGTGACTTAATTTGTGTGCATTTTCATATTACTATTATTTAATAACAAGTATTAATTTATTTATACCATGTAGATGCATTTTGAGGTGAAATAGCTATTTTTTATGAGCCTATTATTAGAATTTCTAATGTAATAAAATGAGCAATATTATGAAATTCCATAAGTGTTGTCAAATTTATCCTAAGTTCATTATACATAACACTTCAACTCCTTGTTTCGTCACATATGCATAGTTCATATGAAACCATGACACCTGAAATGTAATTGAAATAGAATTTAAGAATTTTCCTTACCAAGTTTCGAAATGAAATACTTCAATATTTTAAAACGGAAAAATGTGTGTAAACATATCTGAGAATGGAAATATACATTCATGTAATTATATTCATACTCTCATTAAGTAACATTAATATTGTTACTCTATCGTAACAGTAAACAAAATTCACAAAACTATTTTTTAAATTTTAATAAGTTAAATTGTTTTTAATAAATTAAAAATAATTTAGTAAATATCTTCTCATGATTTTATGCAATTAAAAATATTTCTTTATTGTTTAAAATTTAAAAAATGTTAACTAAAATGCATTAATTTACTTTTAAAATTATTAATTTAACTTTAGCTTTTTTAAATTCGTTGTTTTAGATATCTTACGCTATCCATATTTTTTACTTTACAGTTTAAAAATTAAACAAAGTATAATAAACAAAACTTATTGGCAACAACCAAATTAACTGGTTTCTTAATTGTGTTTAATGGTCAATACATTGTAATCAATTGCAATAAATATATCAATCCCCGTACTCAATGTATAATAAGTCTACATTTTAAATCTTAAATTTTGAGGCCAATTAACATGTATGATTACAGATAAATTTTTTACTGTACTTTTAAACTTACATATTTAATTCATTAGTAACAAATAACTTATCACCAATTACTTATGTCCCAAATGAAATAAAAAAATCTTAAATCTCCCATGTCTTTATTTATTTCACGTTCGGATTTTTCTTTCAGAACATGTTTATAGTTAAAAACTATTAAAATATTATATTTATACCTCGACTGCCCGAAAATATGTTTTGCTTATATATATATATATATATATATATATATATATATGTCTTTAAAAGATAGTATACATTCCATCAGGTCTTCATTTTTACAAACCTAAGGAAATATAGTATGATATATAAACTATTTGAAATTTAAAGTAAACAATCTCAATTTTATATTTCTATACATTTCGCTCGATTATTAGGTGACTAAACTTCTTTTGCAATGAAATTAGGTGAAATAAAAAATACCATCCAAACCGTTTTAGAATTCCAAGGTATTATATAAGAGAATACAGTTGCATTTATCTATTCTCTACCCAGCGGTGTTATTAAAAAGTTATTAATATCATACGTTTTTACTTCATGATTATAAAATTTCATAGTTTTATTATATTTAAAAAGCAGAAGTTTAATTTTGAGTAATATGCTTGTAAAATTTATAAGAAATTGCTGATTAAGATATAGGGAAATTCTCAATAAACTATCGCTTTTTATCAATTCTTAATGAATAAACTTATTTGCACATATTGCTTGATATTTGTTAAAAGTGTAGATGCATTATGCAAGACCACGGTTTTAAACTAAGAATTATATACCTTACCTAAAATGATACTGTTAAAACAAATAGTTACATTGGAAAAGAAATAATATTAGGAAATAATTTTTGTAAAGTATTTATGTCCTAAATTTAAAGTTAATTGAAGCAAACTTTTATGAAATTTATGTTATAAAATCGATATTTTTCTCTTGAATATTTTTAATAAAACAATAATATTGCTTAATAAAGTATAATGCACTTAAAAAATAGAGAATACCAAATAATTTAGGTATTAGAAGTTTATTGCTTTTAATTCCACAGTCAGATCACTTTTAAGCAATTAATAAATTTTAGTTATATTATTTACTTGTTTTTTCTCTTAATTTCTTAATAATTTTAATAAATTAAGAGAAAAAACAAATAGAATTTAAGAAATTTTACATTTAAAAACTTTGTTTACCAGCACAGTTATTTATGTAATCATTATGCATTGAACTCAATAAAAAAACAAAAATTAATTTTGAAAAATAATATCTTCTAATATTTATTAAAACCTAAAATAATTTTCAAGAGTATATGATTAATATAGCGATACTCTACTAATGATTTTCTGTTTCTTCTAGATATTTTTAGAATTAATATAAATTGTCCTTATGTTTGTTTTAATACTATGCTCGAAATATGTTTGCTCAGAAAAAGACATTCTAAAAGTGACATTAATGAAATAAAAAAAACATTGAATGAATCGGAATTGAAGTAACACTGAAGGGAAGTCTTCGAGATTGGAAAGGAAAGCTTAGTTAAACAAGATAGAAAACTCGAATTCGAACTAAAGAAAAAAAACTCTCCCCAATCTAAAAAAGAGCTTGCAAATACGTGAATACCATGAAATACATTTTCTCTTCTTCAGAAAATCCTCCTCAATCCGACAAGATGTTCATTTATAAGATCATTACTTAATGAAAAAACTACTTTTTTCTTTACTAGACATTTTATTAAATTTATTTTAGCTGTCTGTGTTGTCGAGAGAGAGATTTTAGTTTAAAAAGTATTTACTATATCAATCCTGGGTCCAAACACTGTTCGCTCAGAAGATCTTCGCTTTATCTTTATAAAACAGAAAATGATATTTTTTAATCAGTTTTAAAGTAAGGAAAATCGATGCGATGTCTATTATACATGTAATTTATTTTTCTGTTGTATTCTCTGTTATTTCTTACGGGCTTCTGTTGTATGCTTTTAATTAGATACGTTTTATTTGTGTACACATTTAGTTAAATACTAAATGATAAGCTATAAAATACATTCAACCATCATATTACAGTCATTGTTAAAGTAACATTTTTTTTTTACTTTTCATTTCTATGCTTTATGTATATATTTCAGGTGAGAAATCTCCCAGTATATATTAATCATAAAACTTTTCCTACTCAAAACTTTTTCAACATTATTGCCTCTCTTTTCCTATTTTGCAATTAAAACATATATTACACATATATAGAGATCTTAGTGTTGAAACTAAATTTAAGTTTAAATATTCAATTAAATGTGTGTCAAATTTTATATTAATTTCCATAATTTTCAAAATAAAATTATTCATAAATACAAAAATAGCCTTCATTTTTAACAATTTTCTATTCATGTAATTTCAAGACATTTAATATTTTTGTTTTGATTTAAAATATTATTTTAAGATACCGAAAATTAAGTTTTCTGTCAAGTATGATTCCAAATTTTCATGGTTTTTACTTAATGTTACCTTATTTAAAGAATTTTTACAAACATTATCTCTTGCACAGTCTTTTAAGACAAACTTTTTCATGCAATTTAAAGAATGTGAGAAGTGAAATAGTCCATGAATAAAATTACACTTTTAAGAGTGAAAACCTCTAAATTGTATTACACCACTTTCGCAAAATATGAGATGAGGGCCAAATTTCTAGTTCACCCCTAAAATGTTTTTCAGTTTACTGTCTTACATTACCTGAAAACGACCCATTGTTTTTTGAAAGTTCTACTAGTAAAGAGCCATTCCAGAGTAATTATTATAACTAATTATTATAAATAATATTAAATACAGATTTCAAATGCCAATATTTTAAAATCTAGAAAGCAACATCTAACATTTTTATTCTAGTTAGTAAAAAGACAACAAAATTTAATATGGGCCGAAAATAATTTGTGATAATCAAAACTGTTTGGTTAAATTTAAAGTCACAGTAAATATTTTAATGTTATTATGGATAATGATATGAAATAAAATTAGCACCTAATTGTAATTTAGATTTTTTACAAAATGAATTAAATTTTTAAAAAATTCTTAAAACTGATTTAGCTATGTTTTATAAAATATTGAATTTATAGATTTGCCTTGTAATGCATATAATTTTGTATCTCGAATAAAAGTTTCTTTGATGTTTCATTTAAGAACATGTTCTCAATGTAATCTTCAAAACTATGGAACTCTTATGTAAAATTTGGAACATTTAGCAGCCGCATTGTTGACAATTGTTCCCTACAATCATCTGATGGACGAAAAAATATTTTTTAATTTCATTTAGCAAACTTAATTATGGAAATACTTACAAAAATGTATAAAAGTTAACAAAAATTTTATAGATTTAATTAATAATTTTGCTAAGCAAGAAAAATTTATTTTACAATACTTTAATTGGGAATGTTTTGAAAAATACAAATAATGAATTTTAATTTTAAGCAATGCCCACATTTGTGGGTTAACTTTCATTTTGATTATGTGTTATTCTCCCCTTAACAGTGATGAATATTTATTTTTTGACAGTATATTTTATTGGTGATTTACTTTATCTATAGAGGGTAAAATAAGATTCATATATTTTAGAATATGAAATACTTTACTTAAATTTCAAAAATATACTTTTAAAATGAGCCCGCACATATAATGGATTTTGAAAACTTTTTAAATGTATAAGCAAAATCATTTAACTCCTATTGTTAATTAAAGTTAAAATCTCAAAATCTCATAAACATGTTTTTTTGTTCCTAATTTTGATATATATTGATTCTAAAGAATTTTTATATGCATTTGAAATTAAAGTTGAATTACTTAAATTACATATATTTTCTACTTATATCTGTTGCAAATGCATGTTTTGTTCAAGAAAAGGGCAGAATTCTTAAAAGCTTTAATATTTTAATAAATTCGATTCACTTTTTAAAATAAATCGTAATTAGTATCTTTATTTTGTCATGAATAAAAAAATATTTATTACAAAAAATTGTTTCTTCAATCCTAAAATACCCTATATTGTAATTTTGGCATTTTTTACATGATAAATAAAACTTTATTGCCATGCAAGAAATGGTTTATTGTTTTCCGGTTTCAGTTTAAATAAAGAATATAGTGTGAAAATAATTTTACTTTTTAATCGATCTAAGTTGCAATAAAGGAGAATTGCTTTGCAGATGGTTAAGAGTTTAATTATTAATAAAACATTTATACACCATGAAAGCACTTAACTGTATTTGCTTAAGAAGCTATAAAAGTTTAAGCTGACAGTCTGAGAGGTTCGTTCAATCACTGACTTAGAAACGCATAATCAATATATATATATATATATATATATATATATATATATATATATATATA
>JAPDSC010053972.1:54663-76953 GCA_026290005.1 Latrodectus geometricus | reverse complement strand
ATATATATATATATATATATATATATATATATATATATATATATACTAGTAATCATAAAAAAGTTAACATAAATTAGAAAAGTCCCAAAGCATGACCGTAATGCAAAACGTTATGCATGGAATTTAATGAAACTTATACACAGTAAGCAACACATAGGATGATAAAAAAAGTAGCATAAAAATCACCAGACAATTATGGTGTAAAAAATAGTATATGTATACAAATGGCAGGTGTAAGCTTGGTAAAGGAAAAGTACTTTTAATATGGTGTATAATCCCCCGTGAGGAAATACAACATATGCAGTGACGTGTGATTCTCTTAATTATGCGGTCTATTAATTGTGTAGGATGTGCAACCCATTGCTCTTCCAAAGTAGTTAAAATCGTGGCTAGGGTCCTAAGAAGAGAGTTGAAAGCAGCTACACGTCATCCTAGAGCGTCCTAAATATTCTTGATTAGGTTAAGATCTGGTGATCGAACTGGCCACCGCATGCTCTCAATTGTTTCCTGCTCACGATAAGCATATACAGTGCCAGCCTTGTGTAGTCTCGAATTATCATCCTGTACCATAAAAATATCATCTATTGCTCTGTCAAGGGCGCATCCAAGACTTCATCTCTATAGGTGTGAATATTAAAATTTCCACGAGAGAAAACATGGAGGTCTGCGCGTGAACCCAAAGAGATGCCTCCCCAAACACAAACGCTGTCTGGTCCGTATGCATGCATCTCTTTCATGGTTGCTCGATGGATGAAAACTAGTTTCACGTTCTCTGGAAATGAAAACGCTCTTATTATCACTTTCGAGGCTGAACCTAGACTTTTCAATAAAGAGATCAGCCATTTGTTGATCACGTGCCCAGTGGTCAAGTAGGGTAATTCCATTACAGTGTGCTTCTAACCTTTACTGATATACTGGTTAACATATTTATACGAAAGGAAATGTTTGAGAAAGTGTTAAATTTTAAAGTTATTTTTGTATCAATTAAATGTATTTCAATCAGAATGTGAAAACTACATAACAACTTAATGTGTTTCTTAATAAATATTTTCCAATTTTCCACATTTCTTAATTGATATTTTATATACTGTACCTTATAAATATTATAATATGCTTGTTTCATAATTTTTTCCATAAAATGCCTATCAAGTCAAGTAAAAATTTAATCATTCGATTTATTATTAATATTTGTCATTGGAGGTTCGTAATATTCGCAGAACAAAATAAATATAGTGCGACAAAACAGTATTTTTTTTAAATTAGGAAAGTATCATTTTTTTCATGTTAAAATCTGGTAAGAAAATGTTTAATTTATGAGCAATGAAAGAAATGCATGTTTTATACAAAGAAAAATAACTGTTTCTTTCTCTACACTGGCTATCAAATGTTACAAAAAAATAAATTAATTTATAAAGGACACAAAAGTATAAAATTCTGTTTAATATTAGAATTGTAAACTCTTACCTTTGTGATTAAGTCCTGATGAACTGGTAAGCAAGTTATTTCAGCCTCGGGGAAATGAAACCGCAATTATTTAAAATACTCACTTTGAAGTGACTGATTTATCTGACAAATAGAATTTTATTCCTCTTTATTTATTGTAGAATAAATTTGGAGTTATTCTCTAAAATTTTTTAAACTTGACCATACATTAATCACACATACAGTTAAATTTTTAATATAAATTTGAGTTTTATTAAAAAAGTGAATAAAATTTATGGAGAAATACAAAATGAAGTTTAAATTTTAAAATGAAACCACTTTAACATAGTTCTTATAGTATTTAAGATATGCTTAAAGTTTAAATTATAAGTTTGTTAAAATAAAACGCGAAAAGTGCTTGAAATAAAAAAAAATAGATTGAAATAAAAAAGACGTCATTCGAGAAAATTGATGTAAATTGCCGAATGTTGATTATTTCAGGTATGAATTTGTTAGCAGATTCTAGTTTGTAGAGGTATATGAGAATAATATTATTTGCTTATCTATATATAAGAGAAAATTAAGCTGACAATGACATTTTTAAATACATTTAAAGCTCACATTGTCATTTATTAAATAAATCAAAAGTTTAAATTAGAGTACTTAACAAATAATTTAATTTAAAAATGCACTTTAAAAAGTTTTAATTTGTGTAAATTGGTATTTTAATTTTAAAAGGATAATTATATAAGATTGGGAAAGACTTAAAAAAAACAAAGTAAATTTTATATAGTCATGAAATTGCATATAAGGGATTCTCGCGATTAGTATGATGAAAACACAATCCAGTAGAAAGATAATGCGCACGAAATTCAATAGTAAAACATCACAGGTTGGCTCGTGCAACTCAAGACGGTTATAAAAGGAAGGATGGAAATGCAATTAAAGACATTCGCTGCAAAGCAGATCTTTCGTGAAATATGACTGAAAAATATTATCTGCATGACTTTGCATGTAGAAGAATGGTTAAAAAGCTGAAGGAAAGGCATTGTGAGTCTAATGATAGCTAAAGAGTTCGGAAACAAAAAATGTGTCTTTTTGTGAGCTTGGAAAACATTCTAAACTATAGGTACAGCTATAAGAAAAGCTGTGATGGTGTCTATCTCAGAAAAATAACTACTAAGGATAACCGTTATATCGTCATGCAAGCAAAAAAAAAAAAAAAAAAAGCCCTAAATCAGTCAGCAAGCGCTATTGTTCATCAACTGTATACAGCAATGGAACGACAAGTACAAAGTACAACGTTTTACTGTGTACCGAATCCTGCTCAAAGGGCCATTCATTCACCATCCTGAAAGTTGTGTCCTTTTGAAAGTTGGTACGTAATACTGCTATAATGGAGTTTGAAATGCAAACAAAGCGAGAGTAATTTAGGAACTGTCATTTTTCACAGCAATCTCTAAAAGGATTGTAAGTTTCCTTATTTATTCAAAGTTTAAAATGGAACTAATAGTTTTGCTTAAAATCTGAACTACTCTAAATAGCAATGCCGTAAGAGTATTAAGACAAACACTTCAACTGATCTCAAAACATTCGTACGAATTTAGCAAGATTATCAATGGAAAACTATGATTCTAGAGTAAATATATAATAGAATTTAAAAGTTATTGTGCAACATATTTCCAAACTCTGTGTCATTAACAAACAAGTGTTATTTAATTTATAAAAAATAAAAATTTTTTGGAAAACATATTGGCGATTTATTTTAAAAAAGTTCTCAAGATGTTCAGAATTTATAACTTAATAAAATCTTGTAAAGTCTTTAATTTGACGAGACAATAATTTTTTAAATTTATTATACATTACTCATGGAATATGTGATCATTCGAAATTTTTGAAAAAAAAGGATAGAAAAAATTAAACAAAAATCAAAAGTATAATATTAAATAGACATTTATTTGGTTCTCATGACCTGAAGTAAGAAAAAAAAACGCAATCAGTAGTAAATTTATTGTAAATCAACAAAAGTTTTAATAAAACTGTTGTGTAGTTTTACATTTTTTATACTGTTTTTTGTGTCAAGGAATTGATATACATGCAATATTTAGTATAAGCATAAATGCTGACTAAGCATAAGAATAAATGCTGAACTTTCCTGAACTTGCTTACGTATTGTTGTTCCACAAGGTTTTTTTTTTTCTGTTCTATAAGTCTTTTTGAAACATGTGAATGTACAAAAGCTTACCTATTCTTTTTAATCACCTTGCATTTGACTCAATAAAGATCTCAGGTATCGTATTCTATTTGCATATCTCTCGGAATGAGTGCTTGAAAGTATTCCAACTTTCCTACCTTACGGCACGTGAATACTATTGATTATCTACAAAATCTCTTCCCGGAAGTAATTTTCATGCCTCTACACAGTCTTTGACTGTTGTTTTATTCACGTCTAGCTATATCTAAAAGTTCTCATAATTTGCAGTTTTCTGAATCTTCTCAAGTTATTATCCTGTGATGTTCAAATATATTCAATCTTAACCAATCAACAAATCAATACGTTATTTACTTCACTTTTATTATTTAAATTAACGATCATCGAAACATCAGAACTTTAATTCTTGTGGATATTTTGCTTAACTCATAGTTTAATTTATATTAAGTACATAATAATTGATTTTAATTATTTATTAAAATACAATGCTATGAAAACCAATTTTATAAATTGCATGAAACATAATCCAATTTCACATTATTAACTGTGTCATGATCATGAATTGCAAATATTCATAATAGCAAAATGCATTTCAACAAATATATAAACACGTCATTTCCCGTACTTTAAATTTTTAAAAAATGTGGTACTTTTTAAAAAAAAATTATTTGAAATTAATCAAAAAATACATTTATATTAAAGTATATTTTCCTAATATTATTCTTTTATTTCAGGGAACATAAGTATTGATAACACTTCGATTTATTATAATTCATTTCATCAAATTAATTTCTTATATTTCTCAGTAAAAGCTATGATAATAGATGAAACACGATCAATCAACCTGAGCAATTTGTAGATGTAATAAAATTACAAACTTTATCAATGGAATGAAAGAATTTAATAAGTTGTGATCAAACAATATTGTATTGAAAACTTTATAAAAAAAATAATTCAATTGCTGTCTGATATTTTTGTGAGAAGTATTTTTTAGAATTTAATAGCTGTGGTAAGCTCTTTTGATTTATTAACTTATTTTTATTTTGCATCTTAATGCAGGAGCACAGAAACCATACGTTATTATCCTTTTTCATAAAATTCCTAAGACGGGAAGTTGTAATAGGATTCAAATGACAACGGGGGAAAGACCAACGGGATGAAACTTTGCGGCACTAAGCTTTTCTAAGTTGCAAACAATGGTAAAGAGAGTTTTTTGTCCAATAACAAGGGGTCTAAGAACTTTTCGTGAACCTCATCAAAAGCAACAGGTATATTTCAGTACTCTTTTTTTATCTCCGAATGTGTCACATCATGCATAGCAATGCGAAAAGTTTTGACCACATTATTTTCAACAGTTAAGCTTTTAGCAAGCCCAATTCTTACGGGTCATGGGCAACTGATACGACGGTTGCTTGGCAACAGGTCCCGGCACCAAACCCAACTTCCACTCTCCAAAGAATCGATTGGTATCTGACGTCACACCTCTAGTCGACTCCCTATTCATTCTTACTATCCTACAAACCGAAGCTTCGGTTTTAAGAGGTTGAAGAGTGGAGGACAATGTGTCAACGAACTAATGGTGCTATTTCTCGAAGAAGAAAAAAGACAGATGTTTCTTGAAAATAGTTTTAAAATATTTTCGTAACTTGGTTTTGCTGCTTTTTATCTTTCAAAAAGGTGAAGTTGAATTTCTTTTCTTTTGTATAGATAAGCTTCAATTGCAAGTACTTTTCCATGATTTGCTTGCAACAACGGAGAACTGCATTTAAGGGTGTGTGTCTCTGAAAGCTGTTATTCTTTTCTTTTTTAAGCCTGCATTAAAATAAAATTGACGTTTTCCATTTTTTAACAATTTCTTTTCAAACACTTATTAAATTAAGAATTTCTTTTTATATTTTGCATGAAGAATAATTTAATTACTTAGAAAGAGTCGTGAATTGCTAAATGCATAACTTTTCTGCAATAATACTTCTTAATTTTTTTTTCCTATCTCATTTTGAATTCATATTTGAGCCCGATGTATGATCAACTGCATTTAAAATGAGTGGAAATTGTTTGTAATTGACATTTATTTGAATATTTATTTTATTTTTTATTGCAATTTTTTTCTTTTTTTGAGAATATAGGTTTTTGAAAACATTGCAATAGTACTAAATTATGATACGATAAATTATTGGAAATATAAGCAAATCAGTTATTTAAATTAAAATGTTACAAAAATCACAGGAGCTATTAGGATTTTGATTTTGTAGCAAATAATCTTTTTTTATAGTTCATTTTATTTATTTTCATATAGATACTTTTAAATTCTAAAATTTATAATTTTTTTGGATTTTTTTTTTCAAAAATCCCTTATAAATTTAACACGATTATTGGTTTTTCTAATTTTTTGTTGGTTCCCTTTTCATGTTAAGATTATTATTTCTCAATAAAATATTATCATACAGCTTACATTAAAATTATAAAAAGTACTTCAAAGTGATTGCAAAATTGAAATAATGTTTTAAATGCCTCAAATTTACATATTCAGATAAAAATAATAAAAAAATTTAAAAAATCGAAATTTCTTAAAAATTTTGATTATAAAAAACAGTTTTATTGAGTTTAAATTCTAAATTTTCTTGTGAAATATTCCTTGTTTTCTCTAATTTTATTTTTATAAACATTTAAATATAAACGCATTTTTTATTGAAGCATACTCACATTTGTGGTTGAAATTAATAATTTATTTATTATACACTTCCTTAAAACAAAAATCTCTTCATAATTTAACACGTAAAAACTTCATTTTGTATAAAAACTACATCTGGAATTTCCCTATTACATACCAAATACATTTAATAATAGACTAAGATACAAATACATCATTTACTTTGAATTCATCATATAATTATTAACATCAATAACTCTTTACCTTTGATTATATGATTTACCAATAACTTGGACTGTAATGTTCTTTATAATTCTTTTTAAGCAAATCATATTATAAAAATTAGTTTTTTCAATCTGTAAACGCATTTTCGGAATTAGATGTTAATTAATTTAGTGGTTTAATAGTTTTATAGTATTTCTACGAGAGACCCCATATAACTCAAGGTAATGTTGTAATTATAATAACGCAAAGCCTGTTATGCCAAAATTCTTTTTTTTTTTCAAAACTGAGCCCTTTATTTCTTTAGATTATTTGAAAAAAAAAATTATTTCATGTAAGTGAGGGCGTAATCATTTCCTTTCTTCAAAACTATTGATCCAAGTAATTAAATGCTAAACTAAACATTCCAATTATTATGTAACTCACAAATCAAATTTAATTATGTGTATGTTTTGAAACTAATTGACTCTCCAATTAGAAACTAAGAGACGCCTATCCTTATACATCAATTGAACTTGCCGCCAATGATGTTTTGTGTGTATGGTGGT
This sequence comes from Latrodectus geometricus, assembly GCA_026290005.1. Classification (NCBI taxonomy): domain Eukaryota; kingdom Metazoa; phylum Arthropoda; class Arachnida; order Araneae; family Theridiidae; genus Latrodectus; species Latrodectus geometricus. The sequence goes on along the minus strand of JAPDSC010053972.1, from coordinate 69,899 downwards.
TCGGTATTCCTGAAACTCTGTACACATACGATTTCCTAGCGCTTGTGAATCATGCAGGATTTAAATAACTGCATACCCTACCGACTTGGGATATAATCATTACTGCAAATTCACTTTTATCTAAAGCTAACAGGTATATTTCACCGAGTTCCCAATCACGGGGCTTCAGAGTTAGGAAACTCTTTTCCCGCCATCTGGTGGAGAAATTTGAATTTTTCTCTTTAGTCTAGACAAATATTTTTAGTTTTTGCGAGCAAAATAATCTAGTTTAAAATTACATATAAACTAAGTATGTTTAAAATCTAAATTTATGAACATAAATAAATTAAATTAATGAAAATGTTAAGAAAATATCAATAATCCTAAAATCATTTTTCTGATAGAGTTTACGATATTTATACACAAATAATATAACTTTTAATGATTACTATTAAAATGAATTTACACATTAATTTATTAATTAAATTATCACTGCAAACGGTGTAACTGGAGAACTAAAATAAGTCTAAGCTTACGAATAATTTAAAAAAATCCATAAAAAATGATAATACATAAAAATGAATTATTCAGCTCATCTTTCTAAGCGCCTTTTTATCCATCATTAAAATATTACCCATTAATACCAAAAATTAATATACAAATACGTAGCAAAAGCTGACAGTTATATATATATATATATATATATATATATATATATATATATATATATATATATATATATATATATATATATATATATCCATTTTCGAAAATACAATTTTCGTTTTTATAAAAATGTTATGTGCAAAAAGAGCTCATATTGGCTCAACAAAATATTTCCTGAAAGTAATAAACATGTTTTTCTCAAGCATAACAAAAGTATTTATTCATGAGAAATCTGCAAGTAATGTTCAAGCATGTAAGCGGATTCATCTTAGAGCTTCTCAATTATCTTGCAATCTGAAGCAAAGCTAACATAACCTCATTTTTTTCTTGATCAACGGGGGATAGAATTTCACTAGATTGCCTTTATTTGTTCTCTTTTTATTCCCTGACCAATAATGTCCTTCAGACATTCTACTTAAAGGGAATTGCCAGTAGTTATAATTCTTCTTACCAAAACAATAAATATTGCCATATTTTTTGCGCATAGGAATCCGTATAAAGCTTATTAATACATCCATTTAGATAAACTTCGTGCAAAATATTATTATCCAGAAATCTCTAAGATACAATCATTTGGAAATATGTACTCAACAAGCATTAATAGAACGATGTAATCTAATGGGCAGCAAGAATGTTGCATTATTTTAATAGATTATGGAATGTGCTGAAATATTTGTGTTTAGTAGGAAATTATATTTATTCATGTTTCCGATTTAATTTGATACAACTGTATCATTTACTTATTGATATCTTTTTATATGTATATCTACATTAAATATATAAATATGTCAATATTTAGACATTTATGAGCTCTTATAATTATTTTATTTTAACATCAAACAAAAACGTAATAAAACATACCATATTGTAGAAAATAAAATGTGACGAAGTTACAAAACAAAAATATTTTTAATATGTTTCCTTTTTTATAATTTTTTTATAACATAAAACATTAAATCATGGATTAATGATGCATACTTATATATATTAATAATATGCATAATCACATCTAAGCAAAAAATTAAATTTTAAAGTTAAAGTTTTATTAGCAGAGACAAAATGAAATTCCAGAAAATTTAAATAAAAAAAACTAAATTGTTTAGTGGGAAGATTTCTTTTCTCGACTTTATGAAAAACATTCTGATGATGAAATCTTAAGTTTTCAAATTATTTTAAAATATTTGTGGTTCAATATGCAATATTTTTTTTTTTTAACAAAATTATACCTTACGTTTATTTTGCTTCAAAGCATCAATCATGAAAAATTAAAATGTCTTCTTTTACACTTAAAATATTGTGTAATAATTCATTTAAGTAAATTTACTGTCAATTACTTAGTATTAATGAACAGTTTATCTGTACATATGTTTTACGCGAGACCTTACTTACAAAATAAAACTCAAGTGAGCCAAGAAACTGCTCTCAATTTATGAAAAAGCTTCCGTTTTAATAGTTATTTGTGGGTTCAATATATTTGTTATAATATTTCTAATTATTTGTTAACATTCAATAACCGTGTTTGAGTGTATATTTTTTAAAGTATATCGATATACATTTAGAGGTCAAATATTAAATCCGTCAAATAAATTGCAATAAATTTCAATTATTATTTGTAAATGAATTAAAATTTGTCTGTAATTTTGAGTTTTACACATATGTTAAAATGTTATAAAATTATAAATTTGGAATGTAATATACGAATAAAGTCATAAAACTATATTAAAACTTATTAATAAATTTTAATTGTGTGTGTTCTAATTTTATATACTTTAATATTTTACAATGTTACAAACGCGTAATTTATATACTTAAAATGAATTTACTTTTACACTTTACATTTGTATTATATTGTCGGTATTTCGAATATAAAAACAAATATTTAAATTAAAATATGTAAATTACTGCTTAAGCTGATGATTATTACAATCCGTGTATTGCTCTTGATATTAACAAATAACAGCAATATAGAATTAAGAAATTAAAGTTTTTAGTTTATGAAATTAAATGACTAAAGATGGTGTTCATTTATAATTAGTACATTAAATTCTAAATAATAAAACTCCATATCTAGGTATTTATAAATCATATTTAAAAAACATAACTTTAAAGATATAACTCACATAAATTTTAGTTATTTCAAAATAATTCATGATACTGAAGAAACATTGCATCAGTTTTTGCAACAGTGAGTTTGTTCCGTTTCAGTGTTTAAAATTTTATAAACTATTCATTTTCACACACACAAAAGTTTAAATACTATAACAATTATTTAATATTGATATAAACCATATTTGCAATATTTAATGTAAGATGTGGTAACATTAAATTATTTCATGTTAACTTCGATATTGTTTTATAAAATCTTAAAACAAACTTTAAAAAATTGAAACTTTACCTAAAATTTATATTAAATGCAAACTTACAATGAAAATTTTAAATTTCAGTTAGAATTACTTCAATAAATAATTAAAAATTTATGCTTTTTAGGTTACCCTTGATTTAGAAAACAATTTTCGAAAGGAAACCTTATAAAATTTCCTTAAATAAACAAACTTACCTTTACACAGAAAATTGTTAACTACTCAATTACAAAAAATAAATATGATCCATTGATGAAATCTAAATTTATTGAATATGTAAATCTATCAAAGCTATTATAATAACAATTTTTCTTCAAATTTGACTAAGGGGTTAAAAACCAAAAAAATCCCAATGCTCCTGAAAATAAGACCAATTAATCATGTAGACATAAGCATCCATTTTTATATTATTATAGTCTATAAAATTATTATTATAAATTATATTATCAGATAATAATTTTTATAGACCAATCTAATGACCCTGAAAATAGCATAACCATGGCAATTATCATTACGAGTTGCAAATGGGAAGTTTAAATAAGGATATTAGGTTAAGTATTATAACTGATGACTAGAAAATAAATTTCTATGATTTTTTCAGCTCTTTCTTATTGTAAGCAGTTCATATTCAAGTAAAATTAAAATTAATTTCACTGACTTAAGAAATGACTAAAGTTTATATTTTATTAACATATGAATTTACAATCCATTTTTCAAACATTAACATAGAAAAATAAGTTCACAAATTATTCTTGAACGAATTATTTGCGTTTATGAAGCATTCCTTGATTACAACAAATTTAATAAGCTTGCATTTAAGTCGTATATTTCGTAATTTCAATTTGCTACATTAGAAAAATGCAAATCTCAATAAAAACCCAAATTGTTTAATGTTTTCCAATAGTAATGTTTAATTTGTGAAACTGTAAAAGTTTAAAAATTTTGTATAATAATATATAATTAAATTCAAGAAACGTTGCAATAATTTCTATATATTACGTTTTCTTGTTTAAATGTCACATAATTTGTGTTTGTCTTACCATTTGTTGAATGTTTGACGTAGTGGCGCCATCTACTGTTTACGAGAAACTTTTACTAACAAATATTAAGAGATATTTAGATTCTATGGACTAAAATTTATTTACTTCTCTTAAACTTTCATAAAATTTTTCTCAAAATAATTTTAATATTATTTTCAAAATTTTTTCTTATTACTCAATTCTGCTTTTAATGAGTAACTATTTGGGAAAATTTAATTAATAAGAAAGGATAAGCAAAAACAACCACGAAATATAACTAGATACAAAATATACGAATATTTTATGTACGAAATGCATAATGAAATATGATATAAGAAAACACCTTTAAAATATTTAAAATAATACTTTTAACTTTAAGCTAAAAATGTTATTAGTATTTTGTTAAAGATATTTTTTTTAAGATATTCATAATTTTACGATATTTCTGTGTGTGTGCTTGAATATTTAATACTTTAATAAAATAATTGTTGTTAATTATTAGCAACCACAATATGATTATTTGTACCGAAATTACTTGCAAATTTTCTCCCAAAATGTCACGCATGTATTGGCAAAAGTTTTGAGAGTATTTTATGAGATATGATTGCCTATATGTAATTTATAAGCAGTGTTACTGCTAGTTCCCATTTTTAAAACATTTTTACCCATAATTTTAGAACGATGGATATAATAATACGTTTATAAGTTTAAATGTAAAACAAATTATAAATTTCTAAATTTTAAAATATTTTAAAAAAGAAATAAATTTTAAATACTTGATGTTCATTAAAAATTAATTAAACATTTGATGAAATCCATAAATGTTTATTTTAAGGTTTAATAAATTTCTATTCAACTTTTATTTGGTAAAACTTTATTATTGGCATTTGTTCCATTTGATGTGACTAAGTAATGATCGCATTTTACTGAATTTAGAAAGAATTGCGAACATGCACTTAAACGGAATTAGTTAATTTAAGTAGAATATTAATTAATTTAAGCTAGTTCGTAATTATTATAATAAAGGATGGTAGCTCTAATAAACTATTTTCAAATTAATTTCTATAAAGTCTCTCAAAACTGTTTTGAAGTTTTTAAAATGTATTAATATATCATTAAAATATTTTATAATTATACTACATAACTGTACGTAATGATGTATCTTATGTACTTGTTTTTTAAGTGTATAAGGATTTCAAGATAACTGTAATTTAATTTTTTACTTGCTTATTACCTGACTTTTAATCAAATAAATTTAAATGCAAAAATTGCTAGAGTGTCAAGAGAACTTTATTTTAACTCAAATTTTTAAAATATTCATTCTTTTTTCTAAACAAAAATGTATGCTTTTGTAAAAATTATAATAATCAATAGTCTGGAATAACTATTTTTCTATATCGGATATATCACCAGTTGATTTCAAATAGCTTGAAATATTTTACTTATGTACATCACTTTGTAATTTTGGATTAACGAATAATGCATCTTCTATAAGTTTCATTTGTTAAAATACCATCCTGAATATTAAAATGTGTTATGAATTCATTTATTTATTTTGTTATTTTTCATAATCAAAATGGATTATTTTAATTAATACAGAATTTTTTTCTATATTTTTCCTCACCATTCAATAATATCAAATTTATTTAAATTCATACTAACATAATTAAAATACTCACATAAAAATTTTTTAAGATTTTTAAACAAAATCTTAAAAAAATTTTCAAATATAATTTTTCTTGGTATTTCTTATGAATTCCGGTTATTTTATATTATACAGGAAAAACGATGACCAATATTTGAAAAGAATATATACTACTAGAAACACCAATAAAGAGATTGGTTTTATGAAAGTCACGCAAAATCATATAATAAATAAGAGTTATAACATGCAAATAATTAGAGTTTCGGTGAATTTAGATAACACTGGAGTGGCAAACGATATCTGAAAAACTACATATAAGAAAAGAATTCTCTAGATTTTTTATTAGGAAATCGCTTTGTTAAGCTGCAGTTTTCTAAGAATATCTTGTTATGCTTTAAATAAAGAGAACAAATGCTTAATAGCAAGTGCCGAAATTTGATAAAGGTAGAATCGTTTATTAAAAGAGTGGTTTATCATTCCATGGTATTGCCACTCATATTAACTTAAATCCAGTGTCATGCAAATGTGAAATCGATGGTTTGCTGATGATCGTGTTGAATGTCATGCAAGACCACAATACCTTCTCATGACTAATGCATGAAATGACAGAAAAGTTAAGTCAGCCTAGCAAAGCCGATGGTGAACACTAATTTCGAAGTCGTCTGGGAGCTATCATTGGCTACTACATACTTCACGAAGATAATGCGAGATATGTTATACGTTATGATCTGACTGCCCTCGATCCTAAGGTATCCGATTGTTGTCCTCACTATGTGGTCTCTCGACCATTCACCAATTGAAAGTAGATTATCATGGGTTGCTGAGACACTAGCCACTAACTCATCTCCAGCTACCAAGGCTTATGAAGTTTGACAGAAATATGAAGCAATATAGAGTGAGTTGCGAGTCTTTGTAATCCAATCCCAATTCGATTTTATAACTAACTGGGTAAAAGCCATTTTAGTTGCCATATCCGGCATCAGTTTCTACTAATTTCGCACTTCTTCAAACCCAAACTTCTGGCAAATTTATCCATTTTCTTTTCTTGCCATACTATTTAAGTACAATAACTATAATTTTTATTTGCTTTCCTTCATGGTGTTGCAATTTTAAAGGCCAGAAGTATGTAATGTAATCTGATATTGTCATTTAATAATTAAACAAACACATTTCATTTTTTTAATTTTAAAAAGATTTGTTCCGACGGAAGTTGTTAAATGTTTGAATAACATATAATTACAAATAACCTATAATTTCTTAACAATACTAATCTATTTGGTTTTAGTTTATGAAGTGAAAAATGATACAATTCCTATTATTAAGAAAATACTTGTCGATCTAATATATCGTATATGAATAAATAATCTAGCTTTAGACATAGCTCTTTTAATACATTAGTTATAAGAATTTTAATACTATAGTTGTGAAAAGGCGAAAGTAATACTATAGTGAAGAAACTAAAGGCTTCTAAAACATCACATGTCAATAAATATTGGTCTCAGAAACTTATACTCATAAATATAATTACATTTTCAAAGTATTTTTTAGAGTTATAAAGAAATAAAAATAGAACTTCTTCAAAACTTTTATAGCAGATTTTAGTTGTCGTTGACAATAATGAACTCAACCACTGATAACTCAAAAAAATATTTTATAAAAACTGCAACTTTTTGCAGTATTGTTGCAAATAAAAGATTAATGTATTTTTTTTACATAAATACACTAAGTTTATCAATTTTATATCAGAAAGAAAGCATGTGTTCATATCTTTAATTTTAAATAATTTAATTTTTTTTATCTGGAAGTATACTACATTGGTGATTGTATGTAATACTAATTTTTTAGAAAGTTGAATTTAAATTTAAAGATAAAAAATGCGTATTGAAATAAGTATGTTAACAAAATATGGCATTAAAACTAACAGAAAAAGTATTTAGAGATTCCTTTCTTACCAAAATAAAATAAATATTTCCGAAAAAAATTCCGTGTAATATATTTTTTTATATAGATTATAATATTTGCTTGTAAGTGTTAAAACTTAAAAATCCTAATTCTCGTGAATATATATATATATATATATATATATATATATAAATAGATAGATAGATAGATAGATATAAAGCTTTTAGTACAGGGAATTTGATTTATAAGTCTTGGTCCGGTAAAATTGCCTTATAACACAGTTGTCCGTAATGCTCATAGTTACTGAATCTAGACATTGGAGTAATCTTTATCAATGGGTATCCTAATAAAGAACATTCACGGAAGAGTTGCGAAATGAAGCATAATCGATTGTCTCTTGAAGGGACCTTAGTTATCCCTCTAACCAGTTGAAACACAAAAGCCTTAAACCCTATTATCAATTATTCTATAGAGGATTACACTGGCTGACAGCAACAAGCTTCCAACTCTAAAATCTAACTCCGGTTAACCGAAACAACCATTGTGAGCTGATTTATTTAAACTATCTAAATCTACCTATTCATTGAAGTTTTGAATGAAGTAATTAAAAAGGTAGAGCCCACTGAGTTTATACATCAGTAAAATCTTCAAAATTTAAATAATCAATTATGTGCTGACTAAGTTATAAATTAGCCATTAATATAGACATTTTAGTTTATTTTAGTTCATTTTAAAGGTAAATAGTATTGCTGATTATAAAAAAACTCAAATTATTTTACAAATTTAAAACTATATAAATGTTTATTTAAAACTTCATGTATATATATATTTTCTTTAGTTTTAGACTATATGTATTCATTTCAAAGTTCTACTTCATAAGTAAAATTGTTTAAAATTGCTGTTTAGTTATTAAATGTTTTAATGTGTAAAAATAATGCAATTATAACCGAAATATTAAATCCTTTAAATTTTAAGTAATATGTCAAATTTATCAATAAATATTATCTAGTATATCTGTATAAAGAATACAGATATTTTAAAATGTGAACAGCATTATATAACATTTTTTATCGGTATTTTAGAATAAAATACACTTTATAACATTTACCATAGTAGTTTATGCTAAGGATCTATTGTGTGTGATTTTTATATAAAATTGAAATTATTTTCAGTTGAAAAAAGGAACAAATTTTATGCAGTTCAGTATACACAGTATCTTTTTTTTTTTTAATTATAATAGCGCACAATGTTTTTGTCAATGTGTGTGTGTTTAGTTTTAATTTCATTTTAAGTATATTTCATTAACCCTTCTTTGAATGATTTTTTCTTTATTGGTGAAATAAATCAAGTTGATATAATTCATGTTCAAAGTTAAAGGAAAAATGGTTAAAAAAAATCTTAGTATATATTTATAGTGTAAATTTAGCAAAAAGGAATATGCTAAAAATTTCCATCATCATCCAAAGTTAGATTATTAGCTTAGAACTAAATAGAAATAAAAGAGGAAAATAACAGAAACACGTGTTACAAACCTTTCTTCCACTCATTTTCAATTTTTTAGCAATAGAAACTCTAATATAATAAAACAAAATTATAAACGAAATCATACGTTTATTGCAACTACAACAAACAGCGGAATGAGACAACTTTAAGCTCGTTTCACTGATAATGACACTTGTTTATTTTTGACAGCTATGTTTCTTTTTATGCAATGGACATTAAAAAGGTATCCAAACACGATCAACTTAAAGTGAACTTGTTCTTTTATATAATTTTTGGGCATTATAGGTTATGATAGAAATTTCCACCATTATGCAAAGAAGGGTTCATGAAAAAAAAAAAATTCTCGAAAATTACTATTTCATTAAATTTATCAAATATTACATTTTTATCAAGTATCACATTTTCAGTACCACTCTCTTTCCTTTCTTTTTTCACACTTTGATATCAAGCATATATATTTGTTTCTCATTATTTTTATGGTAAGATTTTAATATTGTTTTCCTTCACATAGCAAATCCAAAAACTCCTATATTTTACCTTTTATCAGAATATAAATTATTTGTCATTGCAATTATAATACACAAAAGTATTTTTGCTCGTCTTACAATTTTCGTAAAGCATACAATTTTAATTTTCTTTTAGTAAAGAACTTGTATTAAATGCATTCTTGAGGCTTAAAATTAATTTTACTTAAAATTGAATTCACTGTAAGTTACTGAAATCTTATAAGCAAAATTTCTACAATAAACGGTTTCCTTAAATGATGTTTATTCATTCATTTTATTTATTATAATCACCTATTAAATTGTTTTCGCAGGAGGTGCGCTTGAAGATGGTTGACCCAAAGTGCTACTCTTCGAAAACGTCAACCTTGGAGCATCCAGTCAGCTTAGGCCAGGATTATGATACGGCGGCATTTTGCAAGAACACAAATAAGCTTTTCGGTGTCAGTCCCAGTGACATAGACAAATACTCCCGCGTCGTATTTCCTGTATGTTTTGTCTGTTTCAACCTCATGTATTGGATCATCTACTTACATATCAGCGATGTCCTCGACGAAGGCATTGTACCATTGGGAAGCAAATGACTACTCAAGGTCATCGTCCTTCATCCAAACTTACATCACCCGGGAGTTATGAGGTCTGAACTTACAGGACAGATATGTAAACCAAAAAAAAATCTCTTGCTGTAATCCCAATTTCTTAATATGTGTGAATGTGTGTTTGTTTCTACGGGGAATAAACCTTGCACTTATACTTTTGGTATGGATCACTTCATCACTTTCATGTGTTGCATATAGATTAGGTATTAATAGAGAAAGGATAAAAACATTAATTTTTGAGCCAGAATGTAACACGAGAAAATGATAAATGAGTACACCTGCAAGGTTAAAAATATTTTTCATTTAATTATGCCACATGCGATTTTATTTTGCGCTGTCACTCCAAGCGCTCGAAATATAACACATTACTAGAATGGTGAAAATATTAATTTTAAAGGATCTACTATTACTTTTAATTATAATGTTAAAAAGTGTGATAATAGATATTCTGTGTTTTTATTGTTCATACTTCATGTTAATGTATATTTAAACCATTGTACGTTGAAAAACGCTCATGTAAAACAATCTCTTTATTTATGTCATGCTTCAGAGCTTATAAACATATTCATGTTTTCTTTTCTGTAGAACATTTGACCACGTAGTCAGAGCGAGATTTGATTCACGATAAAATTTTTTTTTATTATAACAATATCTAGGTTCTAATTGGTAACTTAATATTTATCTAAAATAAGTTTTAGTGCAAATTAAAATACAAAATTTTTATTATCACCTCTAAAAATAATTGAAAAGGAAATTGTTATGAATAATTTGAGGAAATTGAATTATAATTTCCTAAATATTTTAACTAAAATATATTGAAGTAAATTAACATTTAAAATTCTAATTATATTATTTAAATAATATCATATTCATATTTTGTAATTAATTTTAGCAGTAATTAAATTTTTTTAAATCAAGAATATTTTCTATATATATAATCAGTTTAAAAATAAATAACTAATTAAAATAAGTAGAGTTTTTTTTTAATTTTTTTTATTATCAATAATAATTTAATGAAGAATCAAACTACTTAATTATTACTAAATTTCAGATATTTTAACTAAATATGTAAGTGATATTGAAATTTAAATTGAGCTTAATAAATTACTCTTTATTATTTTTAATTAAGTTTGAGGATGCAGAACAAAGTACGAAAACATTTATGTTAAATTGAAATTTTTAGTTATTGAAGTAAATTTCATAGTATTGTATATTGTATTAATCTTTAACGAGAAATTTTATTCTAGAATTTTGTAGCTTTCATTCTAATATGTGTTATAAAATGTGTTTCATGTTTAATCCAATATAATTGTAAACAATTGTGTAACTTTAAATGGTAAATGTTTTTAATGTTTCATAATTAAATATGTGGTATAATATCGTTTACAACAAGATGATACTTATAAATTTGCCCAATAAGAGTTATTTGAAGCTTAGATGTAGATAATTACCTCAAATATTATAATTATGTATGTGTTTCATCTTAATGTTAAATAAGAATTTTATACGATGAATGTATTAAAAACATCATATGAAGAAAGAATAGAATTTGCATGAAGGTAGACATTTTAAAAAGAATTTAAAGTTTGTGACAGAAATGAATCTGTCATCATAATGAATTGCTTATAATTAAAATTGTCAACACACTTGATTTGCTTATAAGTGAATTTGTCCAAAAATCTAAGGTATCATTGCATGTTTTAATGTTTTAGAATTTCAGTATAAGCCTTTTTTTTAAATTAATCAAAGGAACACTAGTCAAAGTTTCATTTGTATCATTTTAATACTGTTTAAGATAAATTTAAGATAATAAATAAAATTTGCAAATAAGTTTTAACAGAAAATTATAGAACTTAACTTAAGCAAAAATTTAAATATTCTGATATAAAAGCAAAATCTTTTTCTAAGTTTCAAATCTAATTTATCAAATATGTAGTTTGATATTTATTTGATAATTGCAGTAACATTTTCCATTGGGTCATATTTGACAAAACAATATTATACTAAATTTTTCAATGAAATATGAATTGAATAATGATTTTTCGTTACAATTTTCTTTGTCATTATTTTCATTGTGATTCAAAAGTATTAATCAGTTCTGTGTTAAATACTATAGTAAACAAACAAATAAAAACTAGTTACGTTCCTAAATCATTTGTAATGTAAGAAATGTTTCCTAAATGAAAACATATAAGTATAAACTGATTATATTTATTTAATACTGTCAGAATATTGAGAACAGAGTTTGAATAGATAAGTTGCAAAATTTTGAAGAGCTTTACATTAATTATATGCCTTAAGGAGATACCGTCATTTACATCATCAGCTGACAAATCTGCGAACTTATTTCAAGCGAATTTTGGCCGTAGAACTTGTTAGCTCCTATTGCGACGGTTTACTCCCTTCTGGACTATTTGATAACTTAGTCAACAATGTCTAAGCTTATCATGAAATGTAGGAAAAAGGATAACACAATTTATACCTTTCTGAGTGAATCTTCATTTTTTAAAAGCGTTTGATGCACAGTGAGATTAGTATAATTAACAACACTTTAAATTGAAGTCTAACATGAGCTTACCCACAATCTATAAGTCAAGATTAAATTAGGCGACAAGAAAATGAAATAAGATGTTATCTAAACCAATGAATGTCTTGTTTTGCATCCAACAAATGCATTTCCATAAGTTTTTAATTGATAAATTTCAGATATTAATTGTTTTAATGAACAGTAAATAAAATTATTGAAACAAATAGAAATAAAAATACTTACTTTGCTTGTAATAATAATAACCATAATATAATGAAGTAAATTAGAGAGGAAAGAAACGTCGTATTACCAAATCTTGATTTATTATTTAATAAATATATTTTGCTTATTTTGAACTGAATGTTTAGCATTTTTGTAGATTATAATAAATTGTTTAAAACCAGACAATTAAACACTTCGATTGAAATTGTTTAATAAAACAAATTTTGATTTAACTTTTAATGTATTTTAAATAAAACTTTTGTATATTATAAAGTATAATATTAACAAAGGGATTTTCGGTACATCTTTTGTCTAGTGTAAATTTGTATGTATAAAAAAAAAAACCTTAACAAAAGTTAAATCCACAGAAAATCACAATTATCTTGATTATAAATGTTTTAATTACATTCAGCAAGTTTCAATAACAGCAGAATTTTGAATCATTTAATTGTAAAATTATAAGACTAAACATTCTAAGCATGGTTTTAAGAGGAATATGAAATATATGAATATTTATAATTAATTTTACTGTAATTTTTTATTTGTTTTATAATCATAGTGTCAAATGTAAATTCATCCAACTACTTTATACAACAATAATGTGTTGAGAAACTTTAGAGAAAAGTTATTTCAGATGAAACAATTCTATGCTTAATCCATCAGTAATTTGCTTGTATATTTTTATACAATTTAAGTGAAAACAATTAACAACAAAAATAATGAGTTTAACTCTTACAAGAAATAATACAAGATAAAGAAGCAATAATGCATTTCAACGAAACTTTTGCACAGTTTCGCTTTGATAAGATTACGATAGCATAATGAATAAATCTTTTATGATAACTTGCGTGTTTTGTAACTTTAAAAATCGAAAGAAATGTCCCCTTACACTTTACTCAAAATAGGCAGCTATTATATTAAAGTCTCTCGCCTCGCCTGCAGAAATATTTTTCAAACAAAACATTCACTACAGGAATATAAGAAAATAGGTTTAATTTGTTAAAGATCTATTTATAGTTAAATAAATATACTTGTTTAAGTGTAATGATTTTGTTGATATTCTGTATATATGCTTCTTTTGTATAATGAAATGTATTTATAATGTTTGTTATGATATTAAATGTAACACCAAATTGCTTCATCACTTTGGCATGTGATCTTTGAGTTAACCTTTCAAATATTGTTTATTATAAAATTAACAGGTTTTTAGCATTTTAAAATGTTACCACTTTAATTACTAGCATTTAATTGTAAAATATATGTTGCAGAAATTTTAAAGTATTATAGTTGAAATATGTATTTATAAATTTTATTGTATAACCATCAATTTGATGTTAGTATTATTGCATTATAAGTGCAACTGTGGATCTTGTTAGAGCAAAAATAACTTATTACGTTTTTAAATAATTATTGATATCTTTATATAATAGTTAATTACCCCAATCACTTGTGATTACAGCTGTGATAGAAATAATTTTGTCTCTTGAATACTTTTCATTTTTGAAAACTAAATCATTATGGTGTACAATTTTGTATATATGTTTTGGGAAAAGTAATTTTTATATTTGTTACTTGAAGTTTTTTTCTAATTTATAATAAAACTATTCAGATGTACTTAACTTCAAATTTCACTTGAAATTATGATGCACAATAATTTTGTTTTTAAATCAAAATTAAATATATGCATAATACTTTTATAATACATCATTTAATTTGATATCAATGCTAATAGTGATTAAAAATTTAAAAAAATATATGTAAAATTGGAAACAAAAAACTTTTGTATTATCAATAAACTGTACGGAAATAGGCTCTCATTACAAGGATCAAGTTGTTTCTAATTTCTAGAATATAAAACTAATAAATTTGAAAGTTTTCCGTTTGTAAATTATTGATAATATTAAAAAAAAAATAATATAGTTTTTACTATCAATTTTTTTTTCCAAAATGGATATCTCACAAAACTTCCTATAAAGCCTTTAGATATGATTGAAACTAATTATTAATGATTTAAATTCATAAAATCAGTTTATAATACAGCCTTAATTAATACCAGTAGAAATTTTATCAGAGAATGAATTTTCTATTAAATAAAACTTTAGCCTCTTCAGTGAAAAAACAACTACACCCTGCAAATAGCTTCATTCACTTTTTCCGGCAAGTTCAACAAAATTTTGTTACTCATAGTAACCAGGGTCATTGACTCCAAACTTTGATGCATGCTACTGCATATTAAAAGAGTTGAAGATACCAGTACGCTCAAGGTCTTTCTAGGCATTGAGGAAAAAATCATATTTTAAATCAGTTGGAA